>JBBPBX010043585.1:0-22372 GCA_038048925.1 Garcialebias charrua
AGAAGACCAATTTCGTCTGTCAAGTATGGGAAACATACACAGATGACAAATGTGACAAATTAATAATTAATTAATTAATTAATTAATTAATTAAGAGTGGGGCCCCGGTGACCCGTGTCCGGGCGAGGGAACATTTTGTCCATTTATTGTACTCATCATAAGGGGTCTTCGGGCTGCACTTTGTCTGGTCCCTCACCTAGGACCTGTCTGCCTTGGGTGACCCTACTAGGGGCATGAAGCCCCTGACAGCATAGCTCCTAGGATCATTGGGACACTCAAACACCTCCACCACGGTAAGGTGGCAGCCCAGGGAGGGTGAACATTGATGATGAACATCAATGATACAAATACATTAAACAATAAACAAAAGAAAAAGTAGCAAAAAGTAGCAAAAACATTATAAGGTAGATGTACAAAATAAATCAAAGACAGGAACATATCTGCATTGGTTTTTTCCAGGATTCCAACAGATTCTGAAAACCATCCAGAGAGGTCAGGGCCGAGATCTTCAGATCTTTTTGTAAGATATTCCAGGAAGCAGGAGCAGAGTAGGAGAAGGCCCTTTTTCCAAGTTCAGTCCTCACTGACGGAACACTGCAGGTAATCATGTCCTGAGAGCGCACGCTGTAGCTGCACTCACGCAAAGACATGTAGGAGGAGATGTATGAGGGCAGCAGACCAAGAAGTGATTTAAAGATGAAAATGTACCAGTGGAAGAGTCTGCGTGAGGTTAATGATGTCCAGTTAACCAGTGAATACAGGGTGCAGTGGTGGGTACGATAATCACAGCCAGTTATGAATCTTAGTGCACCATGATAGACAACATCCAACATCCGCAGGGTGCAATCCTCATGTTAAAACACATGTGCTTACATTAATGTTACTGGATTCCAAGAACATTATTTAAGTGAACTGCCATTGACTTAGATTACTGGAGAAATAAATAAATAAATAAATAAATAAATAAATAAATAAATAAATAAATAAATAAATAAATACATTTCCTAAAATGAATTTTTAAAATTGAATAGTTTTCATTTGATACCATTTCTATCTTAACACGTGATTCTTGACCTGCCATTGTGTGTCTGTTCCTCATTCCTGTTCCTCTCAAACCCAGCCAGTCGAAGCAGATGGTCACTTGTCCTGAGTCTGGTTCTGCTGAAGGTTTCTTCCTCATGAGGGAGTTTTTTCCTTTCCACTGTCACCTTCATGCTTGCTCAAGATGAGAGTTCTGTGATGGAGTTAAATTCAAAGCAGTCTGCTCCTCAGATAAATAATGTTAACTTACTTTATATAAATATGAATGTTTCTGTTCAGTGCCCTGAGAGGACTTATGTTGTGACTTGGTGCTGTATAAATAAATAAATAGAGCTCCACAGTGACTGGTCTGAATGACTATAGACCGGTAGCTCTCACCCCGATAGTCGCTAAATGTTTTGAGAAACTGGTCATGTCCCACATCAAGGCAACCGTCAACATCAACGAGGACCCTCATCAATATGCATACCGCGAGAACCGATCAACAGAGGACGCCATCTCCTCTGTGGTCCACACTGCTCTCACCCACCTGGATCAGAAGGACTCATACGTGCGTCTGCTCTTTGTGGACTTCACATCTGCCTTCAACACCATGATCCCCCAAACTCTGATAGACAAACTATCTACACTTGGACTAAGCCCCTCCATTTGTAACTGGGTACTAGACTTCTTAACAAACAGACCACAGTCCGTGAAGATCCACAACTTCTCCTCCTCCACCATAACCCTCAGCACTGGCTCTCCCCAAGGATGTGTGCTGAGCCCTCTTCTGTTCACTCTGCTCACATATGATTGTACAGCCACACATCCAGGCTGTCATATTGTTAAGTTTGCAGATGATACAGCGGTGGTGGGATGCATCACAAACAATGATGAGTCCAGCTACAGACAGGAGGTGGAACACCTGGAGAGCTGGTGCAAAGAGAATAATCTTCACATGAATGTGAAGAAGACAAAGGAGATGATTGTGGACTTCAGAAGGAACAAACACACCCATGCCCCACTGAACATAGGTGGATCTGCGGTGGAGGTGGTCTCCAGCTACAAATACTTGGGTGTACACTTGAATGATAACCTCAGCTGGAGCAACAACACCACCAGCCTGATCAAGAAAGGTCATCAGAGACTCTACTTCCTCAGACGGCTGAGACGAGCTGGTCTGAGCAGCCCAGTTCTCACCTCCTTCTACAGGTGTGCAGTGGAGAGCATCCTGTGCTCCAGCATCAACGTGTGGCATGGAGGCTGCACAGTTGCAGAGAGGAAAGCTCTACAGAGAGTGGTGAAGGCTGCACAGAAGTCTGTTGGAGTCAGTCTCCCCACCATCACAGACATTTACACCTCCAGATGCAGGAAAAGAGCCACCTGCATCATGAAAGACCTCACTCACCCAGCACACTCACTCTTTGCCCCACTCCCCTCAGGACGGAGGTTGAGGAGCATCAAATGTAGAACCACTAGACTGAGGAACAGCTTCTACCCTGAGGCTGTTAGACTCATGAATAAATAAATAATAAGAATAATCACTGCAAAATGCCAGTGTATCTCTTGTGCCGGTCCCAAGCCCGGGTAAATGGTGAGGGTTGTGTCAGGAATGGCATCCGATGTAAAACACTTGCCAAAACCATAATGCGAGTTCATCAAAGTGAAACCATACCGGATCGGTCGAGGCCCGGGTTAACAACGTCCGCCACCGGTGCTGTTGACAAACAGGGTGCCGGCGGAAATTGTACTACTGTTAGTCGAAGACGCCGAGGAGGAAAACGTGTCAGGAGACAGAGGGAGAGGAGGAAAGTGAAGAATGTAGGACTGAGGGTTGCAACTCTAAATGTGGGGACAATGACAGGCAAAGGTAGAGAGCTGGCTGACATGATGCAGAGAAGAAAGGTAGATGTTTTATGTGTCCAAGAGACCAAGTGGAAGGGCAGCAAGGCTCGCAGTATTGGAGCAGGGTTCAAACTGTTTTACCATGGTGTGGATAGAAAGAGAAATGGAGTAGGGGTGGTCCTGAAGGAGGAGTTGGCAAAGAATGTAGTAGAGGTGAAGAGAGTGTCAGATAGGGTGATGTGTCTGAAGGTAGAAGTAGAAGGTCTGATGCTAAACATAGTAAGTGGTTATGCTCCACAGGTTGGATGTGATGGGGAGGAGAAAGATACATTTTGGAAAGATTTGGATGAAGTGATAGAGAGTATTCCCAGGGAGGAAAGAGTGGTGATTGGAGCAGACCTGAATGGACATGTTGGTGAAGGAAACAGAGGGGATGAGGAAGTGATGGGTAGGTTTGGTGTCAAGGAAAGAAACCAGGAAGGACAGATGGTGGTGGATTTTGCCAAGAGAATGGAAATGGCTATAGTCAATACCTATTTCCAAAAGAGGGAGGAACATAGAGTGACCTATAAGAGTGGAGGAAGGAGTACACAGGTCGATTACATTCTGTGTAGAAGAGGAAACCTGAGAGAGATTGGAGACTGTAAGGTTGTAGCAGGGGAGAGCGTGGCCAGACAGCATCGGATGGTTGTGTGTAGAATGACTGTTGTTGCGAAGAAGAGAAAAAGAGTAAAACCAGAGAAGAAGACCAAATGGTGGAAGCTAAAGAAGGAAGAATGTTGTGAGAAATTCAGAGACGAGCTGTTAAAGGCTCTGGGTGGTAAGAAAGAGCTTCCAAGTGACTGGGCTACTACAGCAACAGTAATTAGAGAGACAGGTAGGAAGGTACTTGGTGTGTCATCTGGACAGAGAATGGATGATAAGGAAACCTGGTGGTGGAATAGTGAAGTGCAGGACGCCATTCAAAGAAAGAGATTAGCCAAGAAGAAATATGACTGTGAGAGGACTGAAGAGAGGAGACAGGAATATAAGGAGATGGGACATAGAGCAAAGAGGGAAGTAGCTAAGGCAAAGCAGAGGGCGTACAATGAGTTATATGGGAGACTGGACACTAAAGAGGGCGAGAAGGACTTGTACCGATTGGCAAGACAGAGGGATCAGGCTGGAAAGGATGTGCAGCAGGTTAGGCTTATTAAAGATGGGAATGGGAATGTTCTAACAAGTGAGGAGAGTGTGATGGGAAGATGGAAGGATTACTTTGAGGAGCTAATGAATGAAGAGAATGAAAGAGAAAGAAGAGTGGAGGTAATAGAAACTGTGGACCAGGAAGTGGGAAAGATTAGTGAGGGTGAAGTCCGGAAAGCTCTGAAAAGAATGAAGAAGGGGAAGGCAGTAGGACCTGATGACATACCAGTGGAGGTTTGGAAATGTCTTGGAGAGATGGCAGTGAGGTTTTTGACTCAAATATTTAATGGAATATTTGAGGGTGAGAAAATGCCTGAGGAATGGAGAAGAAGTGTGCTGGTTCCCATTTTTAAGAACAAGGGTGATGTACAGAGTTGTAGCAACTACAGGGGAATTAAGTTGATGAGCCACACAATGAAGATCTGGGAGAGAGTTGTGGAAGGAAGGCTTAGACAAGAGGTGACTATCTGTGAGCAGCAGTATGGTTTCATGCCAAGAAAGAGCACCACAGATGCCATCTTTGCTTTGAGGATGTTGATAGAGAAGTACAGAGAGGGTCAGAAAGAACTCCATTGTGTGTTTGTGGATTTAGAAAAAGCATATGACAGGGTGCCAAGAGAGGAGGTGTGGTATTGCATGAGGAAATCTGGAGTGGCAGAAAAGTATGTTAGACTGGTACAGGACATGTATGAGGACAGCAGGACAGTGGTGAGATGTGCTGTAGGAGTGACAGATAGCTTCAAGGTGGAGGTGGGATTGCATCAAGGATCGGCTCTGAGCCCCTTCTTGTTTGCTCTGGTGATGGACCGACTAACAGATGAGGTCAGGCAGGAATCCCCATGGACTATGATGTTTGCAGATGACATTGTGATCTGTGGTGAGAACAGGTGGAAGAGAACTTGGAGAGGTGGAGGTATGCACTTGAAAGAAGAGGAATGAAAGTCAGCCGTAGTAAGACAGAGTACATGTGTGTGAATGAGAGGGAGGAGGTGGAACAGTGAGGCTACAAGGAGCAGAGGTCACAAAGGTGCAGGACTTCAAGTACTTGGGGTCCACTGTCCAGGAAAATGGGGAATGTGGTAAAGAGGTGAAAAAGAGAGTCCAGGCAGGATGGAGTGGATGGAGAAAAGTTTCAGGAGTGATTTGTGACAAAAAGGTGTCAGCAAAGGTCAAAGGAAAAGTTTACAAGACAGTGGTGAGACCAGCTATGTTGTATGGTCTGGAGACAGTGTCATTGACAAAAAGACAGGAGAAAGAACTGGAAGTGGCAGAAATGAAGATGCTGAGGTTCTCCTTAGGAGTGACAAGGATGGATAAGATCAGGAATGAGATCATCAGAGGTACAGCACATGTTAAACAACTGGGAGATAAAGTTAGGGAGGCCAGACTGAGATGGTTTGGACATGTCCAGAGGAGGGACAGTGGGTATATTGGTAGAAGGATGTTAGAAATGCAGCTGCCAGGAAAAAGACAAAGAGGGAGACCAAAGAGGAGATATATGGATGCAGTTAGAGAGGACATGGAGGTAGTTGGAGTGAGGACAGAGGATGCAGAGGACAGAGTGAGGTGGAGGAGGATGACTCGCTGTGGCAACCCCTGAAAAGGGAAAAGCCGAAAGAAGAAGAAGATGCTGATGCTGATCTGTTTTCTTGTTGCTGTGTTCATTTGTGACCATCTGCTCATACAGACTCATGTTCGTGCTGCTGTTTATAATGATGTTTTTCCACCACTTTAGGGCTTAGTGTATTACTAGTTGATGTTTCTCTTAGTCAATTCTAGTTGTTATTACTGTTTTTCTCTTGCATTTGTTGTTGGATGTAACTGGGACCCCGTGTACATAATCTCGTTTTCATCACATGTACCACATGCGGTGCAAATGACAATAAAGACTCTCTGACTCTGACTCTGACTCTGACTCTAAATTGAATTGAACTGTGCAGTTAAAAATGTTTTGTCATCATTCTTTGTTGAAACCAGGTCTCTCTTGTAAATGAGTTCTCGAGGCTCAATGGGATCAACCTTTCTAAATAAAGGTTGAATAAAAATAAAATTTGCAGGTTATTCTTCATCTGGAAATTTTTCAGGAAATAAAAATTCTGGTAGTTTTCCACAATAAATAAAAGAATAAATAGATACAATTTTTGATGTTTATTCCTCCTGTACAGCCCACAAAGGTATTATTTTCTTCTTGTGGAAAAAGTACTGGAAAATACTCTGCTAATAAAGCAGAGTAAGAAAATACTGGGAAATATATTTTAAGTGTATGTGCATATATGTTTTAATTTAAGAGCTATTGTGCCAAGTTAGAAATATTTTCCCAATGCCTCAGTAAATCTTTCCTGAGTTTTGAAAGAAATCTGAAAGCAGCACAGTGCTGCACTGATCACTGCAGGTTTGTTCTGAATATTCCTCCAGACTGTGTGGAAGTTTGGTTAATCCATTACTCACCCCTGACCGAGTTGGTAAGATGAAATATAAAAAGCCAAGAGGATATGGGGTTATTCAATCAAATGGTCTCAGCAGTAATACTGTATTATACTGATACAATGCATGTTCTTTAGAGCATGAAATTCAATGCAGGATATAAGAAATAAAAAACTCAACAGACAGAGGGAAAAAAGTGACTGTAATTTAATTATCTGAGGACACGTCTTGAAAAAGAAGGAAAACAATAAAATGCTTCTTCTGTTCTACCTACAGTGACGTTTCTGCAATGGTTTTATGATTTTCACAGAGATTGTATAAAAATGGATTGTTTCCTGTTGTGTCCCAAATAAAATATTGACAACATATATGGCAAGCCAAAAGGCTGTAACACACAGTGGAAGAAAATAAACATGTTCATTTTCATGGTCTGTGAAACAAACATTCTGGTGATTGCTTTTCAAAGTTTATTAATTTTCATAAATAATTATCTAGTGACCCCAAAGACCCCAATGATGAGTACAACTAATGGAAACAATGTTCCCTCTCCCGGACGCGGGTCACCAGGGCCCCACTCTGGAGGTGGGGCACGTTGGCGAGCGCCTGGTGGCCGGGCTTTTACCCATGGAGCTCGGCCGGGCACATCCCAAAGAGGAGACGTGGGTCCCCCTTCCCATGGGCTCACCACCTGTAGGAGGGGCCAAAGGGGTCGGGTGCAATGTGGGATGGGTGGTGGCCGAGGGCAGGGACCCTGGTGTCTGATCCTCGGCTACAGAAGCTGGCCATTGGGACGTGGAATGTCACCTCTCTGGTGGGGAAGGAGCCTGAGCTAGTGTGTGAGGTTGAGAGGTTCCAGCTAGAAATAGTCGGACTCACCTCAACACATGGCTCTGGCTCTGGAACCAGTTTCCTTGAGAGGGGTTGGACACTCATCCACTCTGGAGTTGCCCCTGGTGAGAGGTGCCGAGCAGGAGTGGACATACTTGTTGCCCCCAATCACGGTTCCTGTACGTTGGGGTTCACCCCGGTGAACGAGAGAGTAGCCTCCCTCCCCCTACGTGTGGGGGGAAGGGCTCTGATTGTTGTTTGTGCTTATGCGCCAAATGGTAGCTCAGATCACCCACCCTTTTTGGAGTCCTTGGGGGGACTGGAGAGTGCGCCTCCTGGGGACTCCCTTGTTCTATTGGGAGACTTCAACGCTCACGTGGGCAATGACAGTGAGACCTGGAGGGGTGTGGTTGGGAGGAACCGCCCCCCGATCTGAACCCGAGTGGTGTTCTGTTACTGGACTTCTGTGCTCGTCATGAATTGTCCATAATGAACACCATGTTCAAGCACAAGGGTGTCCATATGTGTTCTTGGCACCAGGACACCCTAGGTCACAGTTCGATGATCGACTTTGTTGTTGTCTCATCGGATCTGCGGCCGCATGTCTTGGACACTCGGGTGAAGAGAGGGGTGGAGCTGTCAACTGACCACTACCTGGTGGTGAGTCGGCTCCGATGGTGGGGGACGATGCCGGTCAGACCTGGCAGGCCCAAACGTATTGTGAGGGCCTGCTGGGAACGTCTGGCACAGAATCCCGTGAGACAGAGCTTTAACTCCCACCTCCCAGAGAGCTTCAAACACGTTCCGGAGGATATGGGGGACATTGAGTCAGAGTGGGCCATGTTCCACGCCTCTATTGTCGATGTGGCTTATCTGAGCTGTGGTTGCAAAGTTGTTGGTGCCTGTCGTGGCGGCAACCCTCGAACCCAGTGATGGACACTGGCGGTAAGGGATGCTGTCAGGCTGAAGAAGGAGTCCTATCAGGCCTTTTTGTCCTGTGGGACCCCGGAAGCAGCTGATGGGTACCGGCAGTCCAAGTGGCATGCAACTCGGGTGGTCACTGAGTTAAAACTCGGTGTGGGAGGAGTTCGGAGAGGCCATAGAGAATGACTTCTGTATGTCTTCAAGGCGATTCTGGTCCACCATCCGGCATCTCGGGGGGGAGCGGTATGCCACCAACACTATTTATAGTGGGGGTGGTGTGCTACTGACCTCAACTCGGGATGTCGTGGGTCGGTGGGCAGATTACTTTGAAGACCTCCTCAATCCCACTGTCACATCTTCCACTGAGGAAGCGGAGCCTGGGGACTTTGGGTCGGGCTCTCCAATCTCTAGTGCTGAGGTCACCGAAGTGGTTAAAAAGCTCTGCGGTGGCAGGGCTCCAGGGGTGGATGAGATTTGCCCGGAGTTCCTTTAGGCTCTGGATGTTGTGGAGTTGTGTTGGTTTACACAACTCTGCAATATTGCGTGGACATCGCGGGCAGTTCCCTTGGATTGGCAGACTGGGGTGGTGGTTCCCCTATACAAAAAGGGGGACCGTAGGGTGTGTTCCAACTATATGGGGATCACACTCTTAAGCCTCCCTGGTAAGCTCTATTTGGGAGTTCTGGAGTGGAGGGTCTATCAGATAGTCAAACCTCAGATTCAGGAGTATGGTTTTCGTCGTGGAACACTGGACCAGCTCTTCACCCTCAGCAGGGTCCTGGAGGGCACGTGGGAGTTTGCCCAACCAGTCTACATTTGCTTTGTGGACTTGGAGAAGGCGTTCAACCACATCCCTAGGGGAACCATGTGCTGGTACTCCGGGAGTATGGGGTACGAGGCCCTTTGATACGGGCTGTTAGGTCCCTGTATGACCGGTGTCTGAGCTTGGTCCGCATTGCCAGCAGTAAGTCGGGCTCGTTTCCAGTGAGAGTTGGACTCCGCCATGGTTGCCCTTTGTCACCGATTCTGTTCATAACTTTTATGGACAGAATTTCTAGATGCAGACATGGTGCTGAGGGGATCCGTTTTGGTGGCCTTAGGATAGCTTCTCTGTTTTTTGCAGATTATGTGGTCCTATTGGCTTCATCAGGTCGTGATCTACAACTTTCGCTGGAGCGTTTTGCAGCAGAGTGTGACGCGGCCGGTATGAGTATCAGTTCATCCAAATCCGAGGCCATTGTCTTGATCCGGAAAAGGGTAGAGTGCCCTCTCCGGGTCGGGGAGGAGGTCCTGCCCCAAGTGGAGGAGTTTAAGTATCTCCGGTTTTGTTCACGAATGAGGGAAAACTGGAGCACGAGATCGATAGGCGGACAGGTGCAGCGTCAACAATGAAGCGGGCGCTGTACCGGTCTGTCGTGGTGAAGAGAGAGCTGAGTCAAAAGGCGAAGCTCTCAATTTACCGGCCAATCTACATTCCCACCCTCATCTATGGTCATGAGCTTTGGGTTGTGACCAAAAGAATAAGATCTCAGATACAAAATGAGTTTTCTCCGCAGGGTGTCTGGACTCTCCCTTAGAGATAGGGTGAGAAGCTCAGTCATCCGGGAGGGACTCGGAGTAGAGCCGCTGCTTCTCCACATCGAGAGGAGCCAGTTGAGGTGGCTCGGGCATCTGGTTAGGATGCCTCCTGGACGCCTCCCTGGTGAGGTGTTCCGGGCATGTCCCACCGGGAGGAGACCCAGAGGAAGACCCAGGACACGCTGGAGGGACTATGTTTCTCGGCTGGCCTGGGAACGCCTTGGGATTCCCCCTGGAGGAGCTGCTCCAAGTGGCTGGGGAGAGGGAAGTCTGGGCCTCCCTACTTAGGCTGCTACCCCTGCGACCCGACCCCGGATAAGCGGAAGCGAATGGATGGATGAAGTATCTAGATTCTAGTGTATTTACCCTCAGTTCACCCATAACTCTATACTGTTTATTTTCTTTTTTAAATATTTTTTTTCAGAGTTGACAAAACCCCATCGCCTCCTCTCACAGGTGGTTGTCTGTTTGTTTACTTGCATTTCAATAAATTCTGACAGGACGGGGTGTTTTAAAAATTTTATAAGCATAAAGTCATATTTTCAAAATTAATTTAGGTGATTAGGTCTTTAATAGGAACACTATGGTGTCATTTGTGTCGGTACAATGTTTTCCTTCACTTGGGGTCACCTAAACTGTTTAAATCTGTTGAAGATTTAAAATAAGATCCAATAATTAGAAAACAAGATTTCTGGATTTTTAAAGCTTTCTTGATAATAACTGCCTTCTACCAAAGATGTTAACGTATTTGCAAACGTGTGTGTATGTGTGTGTTAATTTTTTCATTTGTTAGCAACAATTACGTCTCCTGAGCAAATATATTAGTGGGGCAGACATTCATTTCCTCATACTAACAACACTCATTTTACAAACTGCGTTACATTTTCTGTGATAAAAATAGGATATATGTTGCTTAATACTGTATTTAATTTAGCATTCTTGTTTTTGTTTGTTTGTTTGTTTGGGTTTGTTTTGGTTTTGTACACAAACTTGCAAGTAGGTATCTCTGCAGACAAATACAAAAGGCGTATCTCGAATGCCACATCTGATTGGTTAAAAGTTACATGGGCAAGTCTTCTGGGGGTTAGGTAAATGGAACACCAGGAAATGAGCGATGACAGCCGATGAGGAAGGTTGGCTTTGGAGCCGAGCTGAGCCGATGGAATGAGTGGTTGTGGAGAGTTGATGAGACTCTCTGAGAAACAACAGCCATATGATGAAAGATGTGTCCAGCTGAAATATGGTGGACATCCTGAAACTTCTCGAAACACCCAAGAGCAAAAGGTATGCACCAAACGGACCACAGTCCTGAGAAACTACATTCTTCTTGGGACAGCGGACCTCTGGCTTCTTCCTTCATGCATCTGTTGTGGTAATGAGAATGGACGCCTCTGCGGTAGGACGGGAACGTCTTCCTTCTGATAAGAGAACCACTCTAAGTGCCGACTTTGTTTAGATAATTTAATTCACGAATCTGAGATAAACTTACCTAAATTTTAACGTTAAGAGCTAATAACCTTAGTCCAAATTTAATTAAAACTCCTTCTCAAAGTCTCCAGATGTGCGTCATTTACTTTCTAAAATAACACTATTGGCTGTTCATTTATATTCCATATATATTTGCCTTAAGTTTCATATTGTTATTATTCAAACTGACAATAAACGTTACAGAATTGTATTTCAATTATCTGAGTCTTTCTTGGTCTTCCTTTGAGGGATATGAATTAAGTTCGCTAGAAGAACTCATGTATTTATGTGTGTTTGAGGTGAGGCCGGTCCTGGTTACGTTAGCGTAAATACCTGTTAAAGTATGCCCGGACTGTGTTCTCAGGTGTGGGGTGTGGTCGTGAGATGGAGTGAGTCGCACTTGCCAGTACTCCGGGTAAAATTTATTTTTTAGTACCACCAAGCCCTCTATATGTAATATTTTTTGCCTATCATCACGCACACAACTTCCATCAAGCATCTCTTTTGAAGATTTTGGATTAAAAATGTCTCAAAAGTCGACAAGATCGAAGAAGGACGCCGAGAAGGATGACGCTGGCCTAACCCTCGAGGCAATTACCTCGCTGCTGGAGGAGCACCGCGCTGCGCTGTCAGCTGAGTTTAAACAAACTTTCCACCAGCTGGATCTCAAATTGGACCAAACTCGGCTCGCGGTGGAGGAACACGGCCAGCGTGTGTCATCACTGGAACTTGTCACTAACGACCTGAGCCAGCGCATGTCGGAGGTGGAAAACACCTGCTCAACTCTCCAGGAGGAAAACACCAGACTAAGATCTAAACTGGCGGATTTAGAAAGTCGAAGCAGACGGCAGAATATTCGTGTGCTGGGTTTACCGGAATCTATTGAAAGCGGACGTCCCACAGACTTCTTTTCCAACCTGCTGTGCGACATCTACGGGCGTGACACGCTTCCTTCTCCACCCGAACTGGACCGGGCTCATCGAACCCTCGCTCCGAAACCCGCCTCGGACCAGCGGCCGCGCCCGGTTATCCTGCGAGTGCACCGGGTCCAGGTGAAGGAGCTGCTGATCCGGGAGGCTCGACGCAGAGGCAGGCTTGAATACCAGGGAAAACCGGTGCGGATCGTGGAAGACTACAACCCAGAAGTCCTCAACCAGCGAGTGGAATATAAGGACGTGATGTCTGCGCTGTATTCTTTGGGTCTAAAACCTGCTCTGCTGTTTCCTGCTCGACTCCGCGTGACTTTACCTGATGGACACAGAAAGTGGCTGGGCTCGGTCGAGGAGGCGCAGAAGTTCATAGACAACTTTCAGGCTTCACAGCGCAAGTAATATTTAAACTTTTCTTCTTACTGATGAGCAATGCGCTGTTCCCGCACTGGCTTTGATTATTACACTAAACTTTTCTTTACATGAGGTGAGGAACAGATGAGCAGGACTCTGCCCATACTCTGATTATCTGAGACTTTTTTAGTTGCAGCTTTTTTTGAACTATTAACATTTTTGAAATGAAACATTTTTCCTTTTCTCGTTTACCTGTTGACTATTTTGAGCTGAATCTTGGGTTAGTCCTGGATTGATTGATAATTAATTTGAGATTGGGATTAATTTAACTTTACGTTTGTATATGTGTGCGTGATTACCGGTACACATTTATGTGTATACATTTTTTGGCCTTGCATACTTTAAACTAGTTTGTGAGGTGCTTATAAAATTTTTTTTTTTTTTTTTTTTTTTAGGCATTAGGTATTTAGGCACATAAATAATTGAAGTAGGCCTATCCATGTATAAAAATGGGTGAAATATATAATGTTTTTAATATATTATTTTGAACTATTAACATTTTTCCTCTTCTTGTTTACCTGTTGACTATCTTGAATTGAATCTTGAATTGGTCTTGGACTGATTGAAGATTTAATTTAGGATTAGGATTAATTTAACTTTGTTTATATGTGTATGCGTGATCACACATCTATGTGTACATTTTTGGCCTTGCATGAGGTGCTTATACATTTTTTTTTCCTCTGATGATACTGGAGCACTAGTTTAAAAGTTAGACAGGAGACTTATTTTTAATTTCTATGGAGCTTGCTGCTTCTGTCTGTTGCAGCTGTCCAGGGTGGGAAAGGGAGGGGGTGGGGGGTCCATCACTGCCATTAATTTATATTTTCTTTCACTTTGCCAAGAACTGCACAGCCATCAACACATTAGACTGTATTACCTACCTTTCTTATACAAATTATTAGTAATATGAGTGGTCAGTTGGTGTTGTCAAGCTGGAACGTCAAAGGTTTGAACCACCCCGTCAAGAGAAGGAAGGTGCTCTCTCATTTAAAACAGTTAAATACAGGCATTGCTTTCCTGCAGGAGACTCACATTAGAAGTGACGATAGCAAACGATTACTGCAAACATGGCACGGGCAGAGTTTCCATTCCTCATTTCGAGCAAAGGCTCGGGGCGTCTCGATCCTCATCAGTCAAGACATTTCATTTGAACCTTTTCAAGTTAACTCAGATAAATATGGTCGTTTTGTGATTGTTTCCGGTAAATTGTACAACACACCAGTAGTGCTAGTTAACGTTTATGCCCCAAATACGGATGATGTTGGTTTCTTTGAGAAATTATTCTCACTGCTCCCGGACCTAAACACATACTCATTGATACTCAGTGGTGACTTGAATTGCTGGTTGGACCCAGTTTTGGACAGATCCTCTACAAACCCTGCCACAGCCAGCAGGTCGTCCCACACTATTCGTGCCTTTCTATCTAAGTATGGCCTGTGCGATGTATGGCGTTTTTTACACCCAGCTGAGAGAGAATATTCTTTTTTTTCTCATGTTCATCATTCATACTCGAGGATCGATTACTTTTTCATGGACAACAAACTTCTTCCCTCTGTCCGTGGCTGTGACTACCACAGTATTGTCATCTCAGACCATGCACCTGTCACTCTGTCTTTGTCCCTCCCTGACATTCCTATAAGGAGTAGACAGTGGAGATTCAATTCAACGTTACTGTTAAACAATGATTTTGTTACATTTATAGAAAAAGAAATAACCTTCTTTCTATCCATAAACAGAACTCCTGGGATCCCACTGTCAACAGTTTGGGATACCCTTAAGGCCTATCTTAGGGGACAAATCATTTCATATACCGCCCGGCTGAGGCAAAAATCTCAAAAAGAAAGAACTGATTTAGCCCAGCAGATAAAAGAAATTGATCAACAATACGCTCAAAACAAATGCCCTAATCTGTACAAAAAAAAGTAGAACTCAAAACTAAGTTTGATTTATTGTCTACATACTCAATAGAACAATCACTTTTGAAAAGTAAATCATCATTTTACATACATGGAGAAAAGTCAGGAAAACTACTGGCAAATCAGTTGAAGGGTGCCATGGCTAAACAAATCATCCCTAAGATCCAATTAGAGAACGGCACCACAACTCTAGATCATTTACAAATTAACAGAGCATTTAAGGACTTTTATTCCCATTTATATACTTCAGAATCCCAAACCAACAAGAATTTATCTTCTCAGTTTTTCGAAAAGACCAACATGCCAAAACTCACACCCAACCTGAAAGATGCACTGGAGATCCCAATATCCCTGACAGAAATTGTGTCAGCTGTATCGG
This sequence comes from Garcialebias charrua, assembly GCA_038048925.1. Classification (NCBI taxonomy): domain Eukaryota; kingdom Metazoa; phylum Chordata; class Actinopteri; order Cyprinodontiformes; family Rivulidae; genus Garcialebias; species Garcialebias charrua. The sequence goes on from JBBPBX010043585.1 coordinate 14,910, forward strand.
TAATGCAGTCTGGCAAATGTCCGGGTCCTGACGGCTTCCCTGCTGAATTTTTTAAGAAATTTTCTTCATTACTTTCCCCACTCCTACACTTGGTTCTCTTAGAGTCATTTGACCAAGGATCCCTTCCGAAATCTTTTTTAGAGGCCTGCATTACTGTTACGGCCCGAGGGCACGTAGCACACAAGGACACCAGACACAGAAAGGATGTTAAAAAAACAGTGTTTATTTTAGGCTCTCTGGAGTCTGTGTCCTAAAAAAAAGGATGATTAAAGAAAAATGTTGCACTTCTCAAAAACCAGCTTCTTTAATACAAAAAAACTCAAAGTCCAGCAGGACACTCACGGCTCTTGGTTTTCAGCACTCAGCAGGTCTCCACAATGGAAGGATTCAGCTTCCTCTTCTTAAATATGCAGCAGCAGGTCACAACAGAAGGTTTCAGCTCCTTCTTCAAACGCACAGCAGCAGGTCTCACGCCAGCTCCAAACGACAGCACTTCTGCTCGTCTCACGACATCCGCTTCTTCATACGGACTTCTTTACACAGCTCAAACGGCCTCCTCAAAAGGCTCCAAACGGCCACCTCAAATGGCTCCAAACGGCTCATCAAACGGCCTCCTCAAAAGGCTCCAAACGGCCACATCAAATGGCTCCAAACGGCTCACAAACGGCCACCTCAAATGGCTCCAAACGGCTCACAAACGGCCACCTCAAATGGCTCCAAACACTGGCTTCATGGCTCCTCTTCACACTGCTGCTTTTGCTGCTGCTGCTACAGACCTCTGTTCAGCTTCTGCTGCTGCTGCTTCATCATCAGGTTTGCTGTTTATTCATCAGACCTGAGGCTCCTTCATCCCAGACTGCTGCAGCTGCTTGGATCAGCTGCTCATTCATCTGCATCTGGTTCTGGGGCTGCTGGACCTCTGATGCTGCAGCTCTTTCTCTTGCTGCAACTCCTGCATCAGGTCTCCTTCTCCTGGATCAGCTCAGACCTCTTCTGGATCTCTCTGCTTGCTGCCACTCTCACTTGGAACCTCTTTCTGCTCTGTGGCTTGGAACCTAATATAGGGAGAGAGAGAGCACTGCCTCCACCTACAGCTAATGAGCACCAGCTGCAATCAATTAGGCTCATACAGCCTAAACAGCTCATGCCTCTGCTCAAAACAATATTGTGTCCTGACTAAAATAAATTATATGCCTGGGGCATGTAACACCCCCCCACATAAGAAATTACATGGGAGATGCAGCCATACTACACCAGGCTCATCACCCATGTAAATGAAACCAAAAAAAATCCTAACACCTACACCTTAACACTAACAACAAGCAAAAAAACCAACAACACATATCACACACAACTAATAGTTGCCTTCAGAATACCTGAAACCCAAAAAGGCGTCGCCGGTCAGGTTGTACATCACAAGGCCTCAGTTTAGCAGCACTCTCACCAACATTCAGTTTAGTGATGTCAGACTGAAGATCAGGGTTTTTTCCAACAACCAGAGGGAAATTGTCCGCCTCTGTGTTATCAGTTCCATCACATGACAGGAATATCATTTTAGCTGCACCAACACTGTCATCAGGCACCCTGCAGACAAAACATTGAGAGTTAACAAAAACACAATCACTGTCTACATAATCAAACTGTTCCACCAGGTCATCTCCCACAGACAGCAAACTATCACTCTCTGCTGTTGATTCAGCTAAAGGTTCCACGACGTCCAGCATCACACTCACAACCTCCTGTGAACAGGATGAAAAGTTAACCAGAGGAGCAGGATGGACAGTCAGGCTTGGCTCCTCTGAAACAATGCTCACATTGCTCACTGGGACGTCTTCTAATTCAGAAAAAAGCAAAAAACAGTCACTCAGATCAATGTCATCATCGTCATCATCATTATTTTTGCACTGCACGTCCACTAGGGGTGACACCTCTGGAGTGACTAAATCCAAATCCACAGTTAAGTCATTCTTAAGTTCTTCACTTTTCTCAAGTACTTCACTTTTCTCAAGTTCTTCACTTTTCTCAAGTTTTACAAGTTCAGGGTTCTCAGCAACAAAACTAGAGCAAAGTCCGAACTCAGCTTCTCCAGGGCTCCACGTTAGTGAACCCCACAGTGGACGAAACCTCACCTCAAACGGGACATGTTCAACACCAAGCTCCAATTCTTTCTGATAAATCTTATTTTGACATTCTAATCTTCGCTGCTCCAACTTAATCTTCGTCTCCCTCAGACGTTCATTCATGCGGTTTATCTCATCATTCATACGGATTAACTCATCATCCAACTCCATTGTTGTAGGGAAAAAAAACTGTTTAAAACAGCTGTTACATAAACTACTCAAAACAAACGTCCGAGCTGCTCCTGAACGTTTCACAAAGAGCCAGCTGACAGCGAACACACAATTCGCACCACCAAGTCAGCTCAAAAATGCAAAAAACGGCTCCAAAAATAGCACACGTGACGAGCTCCCATTATAATTTACCAAAAATTTAGGGGAAAAAAAATATAGCTCATTAGTCAATTAGTCCAATCCCGGACGAGCCCCCATTATATGTTACGGCCCGAGGGCACGTAGCACACAAGGACACCAGACACAGAAAGGATGTTAAAAAAACAGTGTTTATTTTAGGCTCTCTGGAGTCTGTGTCCTAAAAAAAAGGATGATTAAAGAAAAATGTTGCACTTCTCAAAAACCAGCTTCTTTAATACAAAAAAACTCAAAGTCCAGCAGGACACTCACGGCTCTTGGTTTTCAGCACTCAGCAGGTCTCCACAATGGAAGGATTCAGCTTCCTCTTCTTAAATATGCAGCAGCAGGTCACAACAGAAGGTTTCAGCTCCTTCTTCAAACGCACAGCAGCAGGTCTCACGCCAGCTCCAAACGACAGCACTTCTGCTCGTCTCACGACATCCGCTTCTTCATACGGACTTCTTTACACAGCTCAAACGGCCTCCTCAAAAGGCTCCAAACGGCCACCTCAAATGGCTCCAAACGGCTCATCAAACGGCCTCCTCAAAAGGCTCCAAACGGCCACATCAAATGGCTCCAAACGGCTCACAAACGGCCACCTCAAATGGCTCCAAACGGCTCACAAACGGCCACCTCAAATGGCTCCAAACACTGGCTTCATGGCTCCTCTTCACACTGCTGCTTTTGCTGCTGCTGCTACAGACCTCTGTTCAGCTTCTGCTGCTGCTGCTTCATCATCAGGTTTGCTGTTTATTCATCAGACCTGAGGCTCCTTCATCCCAGACTGCTGCAGCTGCTTGGATCAGCTGCTCATTCATCTGCATTTGGTTCTGGGGCTGCTGGACCTCTGATGCTGCAGCTCTTTCTCTTGCTGCAACTCCTGCATCAGGTCTCCTTCTCCTGGATCAGCTCAGACCTCTTCTGGATCTCTCTGCTTGCTGCCACTCTCACTTGGAACCTCTTTCTGCTCTGTGGCTTGGAACCTAATATAGGGAGAGAGAGAGCACTGCCTCCACCTACAGCTAATGAGCACCAGCTGCAATCAATTAGGCTCATACAGCCTAAACAGCTCATGCCTCTGCTCAAAACAATATTGTGTCCTGACTAAAATAAATTATATGCCTAGGGCATGTAACAATTACCCTCATTGCAAAGAAAAGAAAAGACCCAACTCACTGTTCCTCTTATCGACCAATCTCCCTTTTAAATACAGACGCCAAAATTTTAGCCAAAGTTCTTGCTCAAAGGTTGGAAAAGATCCTTCCTTTGATCATATCAAAAGACCAGACTGGATTCATTAAAGGCAGGCACTCCTTTTTTAATGTCAGACGCCTTTTGGACATTATTTATTCTCCTTCGGATACTGTTCCTGAGTGTGTTATTTCCCTTGATGCAGAGAAAGCATTTGATCGGGTTGAATGGGACTACTTGTTTAATGTTCTTGACAAATTTGGTTTTGGCCCCAATTTCATTACATGGGTGCAATTAATTTATTCACATCCCACCGCAACCATTCGTACCAACTCTCAGATATCAAAACCCTTCAGTCTACATCGAGGAACTCGCCAGGGATGCCCACTGAGCCCTATGCTCTTTGACCTGGCAATTGAACCTCTTGCCACTGCTTTGCGGTCCTGTGACACAATTTCAGGAATCTGGAGAGGCGATATGGAGCACAAGGTCTCCCTTTATGCTGATGACCTTTTACTTTTCATTTCTCATCCGACTGACACGCTGCCCTCCGTTTTATCATTACTTGAGGAATTTGGAATAAACTCTGGTTACAAATTAAACCTGAGTAAAAGTGTAATTTTCCCTGTCAATACCCTGGCGCAGACTCTTGACTTTGGTAAATGGCCTCTTAAAATTGAGAAGACAAAATTCTCTTACCTGGGTGTTACAGTTACGAGGAGGTATAAAGATTTATATCAAGAAAACTTTGTCTCTCTGTTGAATCAGACAAAGCAGGCATTATCCCGATGGTCACCGCTTTCCATTTCCCTCACAGGCCGTATTAACTCAGTCAAGATGGTCACTTTACCTAAGTTTTTATATCTTTTTCAAAATATTCCTGTTTTTATCCCTGGTTCATTCTTTGTTCAGTTAGATTCCATCATTTCATCATATCTGTGGCAAGGAAAACGTCCACGCTTAAATAAGACACATCTCCAAAAAACTAAGGCCGCAGGCGGTCTTGCCCTTCCAAATTTCCGCTTTTATTATTGGGCAGCAAACTTGCACTGTCTAGCATTCTGGTCATTCTATTACAACAGGCCTGACAGCCCTGACTGGGTAGAGATGGAGTCACAGTGTTCTGGGAAATGGTCCTCCGTGGCTTTCTTGGGATCCTCACTCCCGCTTCCACCACTTACAACTGTTATAAATCCAGTTATAAAACACTCACTAAAAATCTGGGCACAATTTCGTAAATGTTTCAATTTCTCTAGTTTCTCTCTCTATAGCCCTATCATGTCTAACCAACTTTTCAAACCCTCATCTCAGGACTCTGTTTTTAAAGAATGGCAAAGAAGGGGTATAGTACGCTTCAATGACTTGTTTCTCAATAACACTTTAGCTTCATTTCAACAACTATGTGAAAAATTTAGTCTTCCCCAGTCCAATTTTTTTAGGTATCTCCAAATACGGCACTTTATTACTCTTCATTTGTCCAGCCTCTCCATTTCAACTGATAGCAGTATTGTTGACACTATTCTTTCTCTAGACCCAAATAAAAAACAGTCCATTTCATTCATTTACAGTAAACTATTGGATTTGAAGCGTGCTTCCTCAGATAAAATCAAAGCTGCTTGGGAAGAGGATCTCGGCTCCTCTATTTCAGAGGACTCTTGGACCTCCATACTCAAACTGGTGAGCTCCAGTTCTCTCTGTGCTAGACATTGTCTAATACAATTTAAAGTGGTGCACAGAGCTCACATCTCTAAACTGAAATTGTCCTCTATGTATCCTGATGTCAGCCCATACTGTGTGAGATGCAAACATGCTGAAGCCTCTCTCTCCCATATGTTTTGGTTTTGCCCATCTCTGAACAAATATTGGCGGGAAATCTTTCAGACTTTATCACATGTACTAGATACACGCCTGAACCCTGACCCACTGATTGCTCTGTTTGGTCTTGTAGAGGGCATGACAAACCTAAATAAAAACCAACAACATGTAATATCGTTCACCTCTCTCCTGGCCAGACGAGCTATTTTGCTTAGGTGGAAAGAACCGTTTCCACCCACTCACGCTCAGTGGTTGGCTGACATCATGTCCTGTTTAAAGCTGGAGAAAATCAGATTCACACTCCAACAGAAAGAGGGTAAATTTGAGAATGTCTGGGGACCTTTCCTGAATCTGTTCCAGTCTCTTTGACAACACAACTCATTCAGGTTAATGCAGTCTCTTGGCTATTTTACCTTTTATTTATTTTTTTCCCTTTTCTTTTGGCAGTGATTGGGTAGGGATTATTTTCTACATGTTGTAACTTAGATTGATTGTTGTGTTTTTTTGTTGTTGTTGTTGTTGTCTGAAGAAAAAAAATGAAAAATTCAATAAAAAAGATCTTGAATTTAAAGTATGCCCGGACCAGAAGTCCTATATCTCTACCCCTACAACTGCTTAGCAAAATACATAATGAACCTGTGTACCGATTTTAATGAAACTTTCAGAAAGTAAAAACAGGATAAGCAACTAAATCTTATTAGCTTCTGGATTCAGTCCTATTTAAGATAATTGTCACAGCTAAACAAATGGACCAACTTCATAGACGTTAGTGGAAATTTAGTGTGGTACTTGGAAAGTTTCTTTCCCAACACATACTCTGAGCACCAACCTATAACACAAAATCTGTCTTTAAAACTTTCCCATTGACTGATTTAGTTAGCTCTTGCTATCTGTTAGCAAAATGTCTCTAACATCTGGATGAATTGTATTGAAGCTGTCAGATAGCAATTATTTGATGCACATCTACAAATTAATAACAATGACTTTAGCAGACACAATTTTTTTTTATAACCAAGCCAGTTTTACTGATATTGTTAAAATTTAGTGTGGTAGTAGTTGAGCATCATTCCTAACCCATACTTTGATGAATACGTACATATTGTACTATGTTTTTATCAAGATTTTGGATTAACTGTTGCCTATCAGTCTTGTAGCAAATTGCAGTAATCCCTCACTACTTTGCGGTTTGTTTATCATGGACTCCCTCTATTGCGGTTTTTCTAAATAAGATTGGACATGGCACACAATTGGCTGATTGATAGACGAACTGCATGATCGGAATCGGATCGGAATAATTTAAAATAATTTATTTAGCATCTGCTGCACATTTGTGCAGCCCAGAGCTGCAGAAAAAGCTTCCTCCTGCATCTTTGTGCAGCCCATACTGCAGGATAAACTTCTTGCTGCAGCTGATCAGCTGTCACCATGCAGCGCGGAGAAGCAAAGAGCAGAGAAGTGGGCTTGCAGGTGGTAAAGAGCAGAGGAGGCAGGGAGCTGAAATCATGACATTCTGTACTCAGAGCGTTTAGAGTTTTGAAACATTGTTTAGAATATTGTAAGCATGTGGGAAGGGTTTAAAACACCTTTATATATATATATAAATATATAAAATAAAAATAAACTACTACCTACTACTTGTATTACTATTCCTACTTCACAGTTTTTCACTTATCGCGGGTCTTCAGGGTACGGATCCCCTGCGATAAACGAGGGACTACTGTATCTTAACATTCACAGAACAGATTAAAAAATCTTAAAAAGTAATCATTGGATGTACTCTACATTTACAACATTGACGTTTAAAGTCAGCCTTTTCAAGATAGCCACCAAAGCTCTTCGTCCTTAGCTAATACACAAATAATGTATTTCATGTGTGGTCTTGAAATATAGCAAAAGAAGTGTAAAGGGTTTGACTAAAACAATTATAACTCTTTTCTTTCTCATCATGAATAGATCTCAATTTTAAACTCTGGCATGAAAGCTAGC
>JBBPBX010043586.1:0-27853 GCA_038048925.1 Garcialebias charrua
ACGTGGATGCGCAGATATTCACGTTCATTTCAGTTTTGATACATACGGGGTTTTGCGTGGAAAGTGACGTGCGCAATGTTTTTGTGCGCACGCACGGTTGATACATGAGGCCCCAGAACTTCAATCTCCGCACCGGTAGAGTTCTTCTTTTTACTTTTCGCTGTCATTTTATGAACGAACACGTTTTGCCTCTGAGGCAGGAAACGTAGCCTTATATGGTGTTTTGAGGGGTGGGAATTATGTAAATGACCTCTCCGCGAGCACGCGCAGGTGAATAGAACAGGTGGGATTCATTAAATTTACGCAGCTCGTTTACACACTTTTCCTGTGGATAGGAGAGTTTGTTGAATCTGACGTGGCATGTTCGTACGAACGCTTCGTACGAACAAAAGTAGGAGAAATTTAGGATAAAAATACGAACATGTTCGTGCATGAGGGCCATTGGGTGTAAAGACAATGCATGGAGGTCACCCATGCGTTTCGCCGAGCAAAGAGCCAGGAGAAGAGCAGTTTTATAAGATAGAAGAGCTATCTTAATCTTGCTCAGAGGTTCAAATGGCGGGTCGCAAAGAGCCCCCAAGACCAGGCCAAGATCCCAACCAGGGGTCAAGGTCCTGTTGGGTGGCTTGGTTCGAAGCACACCTTTAATATATCTCATTATGATTGGATGTGCTCCAGGAGTCCTGTGTTCCCAGCCCTTGTGACAGGTAGAGATAGCTGCAAGGAACACTTTAATCATTGAATAAGAACAACCCTTTTCCAGTAAATCCTGAAGGAAAGTTAGTAGTTGAGCCAGGTCGCAAGCATAAGAAATTATATTTTTTTCTGAGCACCAGGCTTCGAAGATGCGCCAATTTTGTGCGTATAGAGACTATGTTGACCCAGCACGGGCATTTTGTATGGTTTTCACCATATTCTTAGGTAGGCCCGAAGCCATCAGCCTGTCCTTTTCAGCTAACAGGCTGGAATTAATTCCAGTTCCTGGCCTAAGTGGCTGGACTACGATTTCCTGTGTGAGCCTTTAAGGGTCAACCAGGTTGGGGAGGGGGCTTCCACGTTGATGTGTTAACAGACCGCACTGATCGAGTCTCCTCGAAGGCAGATGAAGTCTATTAATTTTATTAGATTGAGTCGGGACAGGAAAGCTACTGTTTCCCTCCAAAACAGGATTAATTGGATTGAGGGGTTGCTGCTTCTGTAAACGAGCAGATCTCCTGATTCCAATTGTTGTCCCACCCAGTGGGATACTGTTGGGTGGGAGTAGGATTGATGCAGCTTTGTGAGGTAAATCACGTGCTGCTCTTCTACCGCTCGAGCGTTGCGTGTCCTTCATGAATAATAAAGGAGCAGCAGCAAAGTGTGAACGTGGGGATGGTCCTTTGTGACCGGCAGACTCAAGATAATTTGTTGATAAGGAGCCCAGTTTCCTTTCAAAATCAGGAGGAAAATTCAGGTTCGACTCCGATCCTTTTACACACACACAGTAATATGATCACAGCCATTGCTTTGAGGGTGTGAAAATTGTGTCTGCCTTGGGGCATCCGACGTGCTCTCCTGTGGTGCAAACCTGTCACGTGTTCGTCTGGTTAGTGTATTAGCCAACCCCTTGCTCATAATGGAGCGGGGGCTGGGACACGTGCCCTTTCCCACCTGTCTCCACGAAAGGTGTAGGGTCTGTTCACAGATGCCTCTGGGTCTTTCTTCTGGAGACAGGTCCTGAGGAACCCTGCTAGGGCTTATTGAATAGGCTGGCACCCCATGAGCCGTGAGGGAGGGGGATGTGCCCCCCCCTTTATGACGGCTGACAGGCCAGAGAGGACCGTACTGTTGACGTTATTTGTGTTGGTGTGTGTTTTGTTTTTTTGATCGTCAATAAAACAGGGATGTGCTGTTTTATGAGTTTTATTTGTGCTTACGTGCAACGACATACATGATTTGATGTCACTCACAGCAGGAAGGACATGGTTTGTGCATGCAACAGAGTTATCAGCCATTTGTACTTTGCTACAAATAAAGTCTGAACAAGGTGCGAACTCTCCTGTTACCGCGTGGGCGGGAGGTCCTCTGAAATGTAAACGTGGGCCTGGTTCATCAGGCACGTTTTTGACGAGTGTCCCGGCTTGCCGAGGAGGCCCTGTGCTTGCTCGCAGCACAGGGCCTCGGAGCAAGCCAAAAAGTAGGGAGAAACGTCATCCATTTTATGTAGCGCCCCCTAGCGTCTTTGGCATTAATGAGGGTGGCTTACCTGAGTTATTTAATATCAAGTGGTATCTCTACCAATAAACTCTGAATTTATATCCCTTAAACAACCAGTATAACACAGAAGAATAAACATATGCTTTAAACACATGAACAGTTTAATAAACAATTTAAATAAACAACAGACCACTCTTTTTATTTTACAATTAAACTGAAATGATACTTTTTAACCCCTTTTAAATAAAGAAAGGAAACTTAATGCCGGCTACTAAACAAATATAGTTTGGGTCGTTGCAGGCCTGATGTTGGTGCACTTGCGCTAACATTCCCCTTCAACCATGTCCCCGATCACCTGAAAACCTCCGTCTCCTGGAGGTCAGTCTCGCCGTAGTCCGTCTGCTTCCGTCCAATGTCCTCAGCAGGGTTGAAGAATCCTTGCCTCCGTCCTCGCGTCTCTCTCTCTTAGCTGGCGAGCCGCCAACCGTTGGTGAGTCACGTGAGCGGTAGCCCCTCAACTGGCAGAGTAACGGACAGTTCTCTGCTGGCAAGCCGCCAACCGTTGGTGAGTCACGTGAGCGGTAGCCCCTCAACTGGCGGAGTAACGGACAGTTCTCTGCTGGCAAGCCGCCAACCGTTGGTGAGTCACGTGAGCGGTAGCCCCTCAACTGGCGGAGTAACGGACAGTTCTCTGCGGGGTTGCTCACCCAGTCCTCGGCGGCTGTCTCTGCTGGCTAGCCGCCAACCGTCCAACAAGTACCGCAGCGATAGCCACTGAGCTAGTGGCGTCACGAACTGTTCTCTGCTGGCCAACCGCCAACCGTCCGACGAAGCCGTTGGCGAGTCCCGCAGCGATAGCCACTCCACTAGCGGCGTCACGGACAGTTCTCTGCGGGGTTGTTCACCCACGCAGCTCCAACCTCCACAGCTCGGCCGGAGTCCTTCTCTCCCCCTTCAACGGCACAAACGACAGTTCAGCCAAGTGTCTCCACCACGACAGTCCCTTCACTTTCAATGGGAAAAACTAACTCGTTCACCTTCGCGCTCCTCCTTTTATTCTCTCCCGTTCTCTCCCTGCTGGCACAAGCCCCTCCCACACCTCCAAAATAAAATCCCAAACTACTTTTACAAACAGTTATTAAAAACAAACAGTATTAAAAGTACATTAAACTCCAAAACTACTTTTACAAACAGTTATTAAAACAAACAGTATTAAAAGTACATTAAACTCCAAACACAGTATGTTTACATGTTCTATAAAACAAACATTAAACACCATTTACTTATCCATTCATTCACTACTAAATAAAATAAATATGAACTCAAACCAGAGGGTTACACCCTCCCCCTCCTAACTGTCTGCATGTCCTCATGAGACAACTACACCTACAGTTTAGGGTCTATAAGGCTAAGACCTACACCCTAACTTAATAATGACCCCTTTATGCACGATGGTAATAGGCTGGTTCCTAGATTTCCCTGGCTCATCATAAGTCAGACGAATAACTGGTTTCCAAAAAGTAGGGAGAAAAGCCACAAAGTCCCTCCGCTTCTATTGATTGGTGGAGAAAAGGCACCTTTGGAGCTTGGCGTGGGACAAACCTATTTTTGCTCCATGCGTGCTCGGAGCAAGGTTGGTTCGGCGGGGGGTCTCTGCCGAGGCTCTTCCTCGTATGCTGTCCGCTTCTGCGGTGGCGCACGCGTCGTCGAGCGGTGCCGCGGCTGTGCAGGTCTGCCTCCAGCGGGCTCTCTGGGGGGGGAGAAACTCCGACGAGGAATGCCCACCCTGAGGGCTTCAGCCTGCCTGCGCCTTTGGTCCAGCTTGGTTTGGATTCGCTCCAAAGTCTGGCCAAAAAGTCCCTCCGCTTCTATTGATTGGTGGAGAAAAGGCACCTTTTGTCCCTCCGGTAGATCCGTCAACGTCATCCAAAGGTGGCTGATCGCCATGACCACTTCCACCATACCTCTGCCCTAAGCCACAGCAGTTGTCCCCATCATACGGAGAACGAAGTCTGTAGCTCTGCGGGCTTTGTCCAGTAATTCGGCAGCAGCTTGCTTATCCGAGGTTTCCTGCAGTTGTTGGAGTTTTTCTGCGAGGTAAGCCTGCATCATCGCGGACGCGTTCATGGCGCGCGCCGCAAGTCTTTGAGCTCTGTAGCACTTCTTGAGAAGCGACGTTGAGGCTCTGCAAGCTTTGCTATGGAGAGTCGGTTTTGTTCCTGATGAATTGGGAGCTAGGTGGGACGCTAGTGTGTCCTCAATCTGAGGCTATTCCCACCTTATCCATGCCTTCGACGTCGAGGAATTGTGAGAGAGGAAGGAGCATGGGCGCTCGTGGCTGAGGCCAGGTGCGGGTTAGTTCCATGAGGAAGTCTGGGAACACGGGCATCCTTTGCCTTGTTGCCCTGCTGTTTTGAATAAAAATAGTTCCCCGCCAGCCTCGTGACCTGTGGGCGAGGCGGGGGTTCCGGCCAGGGGATGTTCAGCGCGTCCGCTGCTCTGTGGCACAGGTCGAACAGGGCCGGGATGGAGAAGTCCGTTTCAGGGAGCGCAGGTATCGGGGTCCTGGGGAGGTCCTCTCCCGGATCCTCGATTTCAAGTTCTGGTTCCTCCACTGAAAATTTGCCCGAGGCTAAGATGGAGATCTTGTCTTCATTCATCATGCCTCTGGTGTCGAACTCGACTGTTAGGTCCACCATGGGAGCAAGCGGGTCAGGGCTGTCGCCCCATTCGACGCGCGTGCTGTCGTGTAGAGCCATGTGTTCGAGCTCTGGGGTCGGAGTGAGGGTCTCCGTGGTGTCTGGGTCCTGTGGACCAGCTGAGCTTCCCATGGCCTTAGCCACGAGGTCCACCCGATGCCGTAGCACCGCATCCAGCATCTGGCTGCAGTGTGGGCAAGAATCGGGCGCGTCCAGAGCTTGTCTTGCATGAAATATACCCAGGCAGACTGGACAGGCCTCATGGGTGTCCGTCGCTGTGAGGGAAAATCCACAGCCGCTGGGACAGACGCGCGAGGTTGGGCTCGCCGTCCCGCTTGTTTTCCTTTGAAGTTTTGTCTTTCGCTTTCCCTTCTCCAGAGGCATGTCCGAGATAAGGCGAGCGAGACTTTCCAGAATCCTTTTTCTTCGTTGTTCGTGTCTCCTCCGTCGTGTTGCTTTTGCTGGCTAGCCCGCTAGGTATGTTTAGCCGGGGTAGCGGTTGTGGCGTAGTTATAATGCCGTTGAGCGAAGCAACCTGTAGAGAGAGGAGAGAAAAAAACTTTGAGGTTATAGAAATGTACTGGACTAGCTTTCGCTAGTCCAGCAGTACGCAGGGAAAATTTCTCTGTGCGCTCTGTGCAGGGAGCGAGCTCACCTCAAGTTGAGCGATGGAGCAGCAGAGAAGTCCTGCGAAGAGAGGTAGTTCAGGTTTTGCGAGGTGAAGGGCAAAAAGTGACAGTTGGAGGGGCGCGGGGTGACGCCCCCTGCCGTAAAAGGCGTGAATGTATTCCTTCAGGTAATCGCGCGGGGGCACGATTCCCATAGCAAGTATGTTGCACCGAGAGACTGAACTGAAAGGGAACTACAGATGTATTGTAACATTACCAATCACTGTGGAATAGCCATGACAACAGTTGTTTTTCTTTGCTGCAACAAATTATGGCTAATTTAAGATGGTAGGAAACAAAGTTCATGTTGTACTGGTTTAAGCACTGAAACAAATTTTGTAACATCACAATGTGTTACTTGGATTGGGCTTTAGGAATGAGCTGCCCTCACAGGTGCTGCTTTTATTTGTCTGCTGCTGTATATAAAGACTTCCATATGGGATTACAATGGATGGTGTAAAAACAGAAAACTGCATGAATGACCTCCTAGTGAGAAGAGTAGAAAGTGACTTCATTTCTGGATGAATTTCAAGCAACCAAAACCCAATAGCAGCCCCTGGTTTGAGCCAAACATGTAGTTCTCCTCAGGAATGAGGCATTCATAAGTTTGTTTTCTCTCTGTGCTTTATCTCCACAGCTACTCGTGACGCGACCCTCTGCATAATCGCCAACCCAACCTTTGTGGTGTACTCCTCCATCGTGTCCTTCTACGTGCCCTTCATCATTACTCTGCTGGTGTATGTGCAAATTTATGTGTTCCTGAGGAAGCGTAGGAAACGTGTGAACACCAAACCAAAGCAGAGAGTCCGTCAGGCTGTTGACACCGATGTAGCCACTTCACTGAAGGTTAGCAGCTACTGAAATATGGCTCCTGTTTGAAGCCATGCTTTTATGGCTCCACTCTAAAAGTAAACTACCTCTCTTTTACATCCAAGCTCTTTATTTTTTATATTTTATTTGATTATAGAACACAGTGATGGCTGGTCCATATGGGCAGGCGGGGTGAAGCACCTCCCAAATATGTATTGTAACATAGTATGTCCGACCAGTTGTTACAAATCTAGGGGTCAAGCTGGATGCTGATCTTAGGCTGGAGTCTCAGATTAAAGCAGTTGTAAAATCCAGCTTTTTTCATTTGAGGCAGCTAGCCAAAGTAAAAGCCATCCTTCCTAGACAGCACTTCGAAACAGCAATCCATGCATTTGTGACCACACGGCTGGATTACTGTAATTCACTTTATGTTGGTATTAGTGATCTGTGTACTTCCCAGCTTCAGAGGGTTCAAAATGCAGCTGCACGACTCTTAACAGGTACACGAAAATTTGACCACATTTCCCCTGTTTTGGCTTCTTTGCACTGGTTACCGGTGCGTTACAGGATTCATTTTAAAATACTTTTATTTACTTTTAAAGCTCTAAATGGCCATGCCCCTCCATACCTGTCAGAGCTGCTGCATTACTACACACCCTCTCGTTCGCTCAGGTCAGCTGACCAGTTGCTTCTGAGGGTACTTTTTCTGTGGTAGCTCCTAAGCTCTGGAATGACCTCCCATTAGACATAAGACAGGCCTCTTCACTTGCTGTTTTTAAGTCTCTTCTTAAAACCCATCTTTTTTCTTTGGCTTTTGGTACAATCTGAGATGTTTTAACTTTGTTTTATTGTATTCATAATTTATTATTTTAGTACTGTTTTTAGTCCCTTCCATTTTATGATTGTATTGTATTTTGTGATTGTGTGTACAGCACTTTGGTCCTGTTGGGTGCATAAAGTGCTCTATAAATAAAGTTGGTATGGTATGGTAAATATAATAATTTGCCCCCAAAATGTAGTTCCTCCTAATAAATAATGTAAATTAATGATTTACTGAGCTTGCTGTGCTTTGTTCTGTTTTGTGTATTTTCAACTATTTGTACACATTTAAGTGGAATTCAAAAAGATTGTTGGGGATTAATCCTCAATATTTTACCTATTTGCTGTCATGGGATAGTGTCATTCAATGACCCACATTTGTTAAGCGGATCTTGATGTGATCTGATCTGAACAGGCAGGTCCAAACAGAGTTTCATTGAGATTGTCTGATTTTTTGCCTTGTGGACACATTTGGATAGTTTTTAGCACAATGATACAATCTTTATCTAAACCAGATGTGAGCTAAAACCCAGGAATAGCTGCAGTGAAACCTGTTGAGACCAATTGTGGAGATATTCTGCTTTTGAATCTATTTGGAGCAGACAGACGGGACCAGAACAGAAAACTGAGAAGAACAGAAGAAAGTCAAAGAACAGGAAATTTCAGCCAGCATTGTATAAAATATTTAAAAAACTCCATGGCTTGTGAATGTGTGGCTGTAGTGGGTCAATGATTAATGCAGTGGTCTTGTAACTAGGGATGGGGCCAATCTGATCCAGTATCGATATCGACCTCCGATACCAGCATAATTTAGGTATCGGATTTTTCCGATCCACCTGCAGATATTTCCTATGCATGTCTCTGTGTCTCCAAGTAAATGTCCCCTCGTGATTTCCTGCCGGCTGCTCTATACGTTGGCTTCAAACTATGGAATGGATTTCCTGAATGGAGGCATGTCTCATGAACCCAGAGTATTAAGACCCGCCTCACATTCAGGAAATCAATTTCATAGTTTGCAGCCAGCTAAAACGTGCAGTAGCCCTGTGGCTAATGGCTAACCAACTTTTCATCTAAACATGTCCGCTGTGTGGATGCATTTTACATGAGAAACACCACAAAGCAAGACAGCAACATGCAATGTCTGCAGAGCCACAGCGCCACATTAAACTGCGGTAAAGTTAGTTTTACATTGGACATTTGAGCTCCGTGGCTTCAGAGCACTCTTTACCCGCAAAAGTCAGAAGGAAAATCGCGGTGAACCGCCCAATCTGGCAACACTGGTGAGTGACGACGGCTGCTGATGCGGATATTTATGTTCAATTTTTGGAAAGTCCTGCGTGAATATCTATATTCTACAAAAAAAAAACGGCAAAATGAAAGAAAAGTAACGAGGCTATTTTTAAAAAGTAAGGAGTAGAAAGTACCAGTAATTGCGTGAAAATGTAAGAAGTAGAAGTATAAAGTAGGCTGAAAAATAATTACTTTACTAAAGTATAGATAACTAAAATTTGTACTTAAGTAAAGTAACGAAGTATTTATACTTCGTTACTTGACACCTCTGCGCATGGCTGGCCAAAATCAAGACTGCCTTCTCTGGACTGAAAAAGAACACATCGCTGAAGTCCCAGAGCTCGAATGTTTACTGAGAAGTTGCTAAACAGATGGTGGGGGTTAAGGGCCTTGCTCAGGGGCCCAGGGTGGGGCGAATGAGGGTGGAGGCAGGTGTGGGTGTTTCACCTTTTTCCACCCACATTTTTTGATGTTGTCAGTAAAATGGTAAATGGTAAATGGAGCTTATTTATATAGCGCTTTCCAGCCCCCTGTGAGGAGCCCCAAAGCGCTTTACAATACCAACCATCCACCCATTCATTCAGACATCACCGGTAGTGGTAGCCTGCCGGTAGTACCGGGGCTTGAACCAGCGATCTTCCAATCACAGGCCCACTGTCTCTAACCTCTGCACCACCACTCCCCAAAATATTAATATTTTGCTCAGGACCACTGCTAGGATAGTGAAAATGAAAAACAAAGAAACATTTCTTGACCTTTGAATGACTTCTGCACTCAATGGCACTCTCAACACAGTTGTACCTAATGGTTTTACAACAGTGGTTGTTTGTCCGCATGCACTGTGCAATTTATCAACACATTATGTAAAGAATACTCTGAAGACAATATGACATATTTAGCTTATCTCCAAAACACAATTTATGAGATCCGAGACTGAAATAAGATGTCTATGTGATGTTTAGTTTACTTTTACAAATTGTATGTTCACAAAAATGTTATCTCACATTCTCAGGTAATCATTTGACATAATTTTTATCATCCCTTAAATTAATTTTTGCTTCAGAGTCTATTGATTTTCATGACATAGTGGAAATTAGCTGGTTTTGGATGGAGAATATTTTAATATCCTTGATTTAAATGACCAATATTCATGTGTCACCTCATGCTGTGGTTTCATTAATTTAATGGAAGCATATTGACAAATACTACTTTATTAATTCAGCTTTTACTCAAAATTGCTGGATGCATTCAGTTGTCAACTCATTACTTTACACAATTAAATAATTTGTTTTAGATTAAAATATCAAATCATAGATCCATTTTTTCAGGCTGTAATTCTTTTTATCCTGACCTTACAGGGAGTCTGATCTATGCATCTGTTTTTAGATTGTCTTTTGTCAAATGCTTTGACATTGTCCCCACTCCTTGCCTGATGCAGCTGTTTTGCCTTTTTAGGACAAGTGCACTCATCCAGAGGATGTGAGGCTGTGCACCATGATTGTTAAATCTAATGGAAGTTTACCTGCCAATAAGAAGAAAGTGGTATGTATTTTTTATTCCTATTAAAATAGTAATGCTGTTTTCTTGCTGAATTAAAGCATCAACATGTAGCAATGTTGTTATAATACTCAACTAGGTACCAATAGGGCCTACGTAAGAAATGAATGAACTTTAGTTAGAGTCAGAGAGATTTATTTGCCATACACACACATTTGCTTTCCACTTTGCAAGTAACTGGACATCAACAAAAAAATGTCCACAGTTTAGAGAATTTTAAGATAAACACAGCAAACTGTTTTCTGTTTTCTTAATAACTAAATGTGTTTCTAAAGTCATTGTGTAACATTTAAGAACTAATTCATTAACTACTCAGTACAGTATTGGTGTGCAATATCAGCAATTGAAGTACTTTAGTACTTAATGTAGTAGTTTATTTGTTAGATCCTTTGAGAACTTCTGTTATTTTTATGTTCCCTGGTAGTTTAGATACTCATCCCCTTGTGTTTCTGTTAATCATATTTAGATTTATCATGGTGTTTTCAAGGATTCAAGATTTTGTCATTCACACCACATGTGCTGCATGCAGTGGTGCAAATGGGCGCTATGCCGTGGATGCACCGCATGGGGGCGCTGTACTTAAGAGGGCGTCAAAACTGTCTCTAGAAGAAAGAAAAAAAAATGTTTTTCTAGCAGGCATTTTCTTTAACTGCATGAAATGACAATAACAGGAACAGCACTGATTAGGCGCCCCCCTGTTCCTTCACCTCCCTCCTCCTATCTCTACGGTGGCCGAGGGGTGCAAACGCGCAGCAAAAACAGAACAGCACGCTGCAAAAAGAAAACAGCATTCCAAAAGTTGAAACACGCATCAAAATGAAAACAACAGCGTTCCAAAAGTTGAAACACGCATCAAAATGAAAACAACAGCGTTCCAAAAGTTGAAACACGCATCAAAATGAAAACAACAGCGTTCCAAAAGTTGAAACACGCATCAAAATGAAAACAGCGCTCCAACAGATGAGGCGCACTGCAAAAGATAAGTTACGCTCCCAAAGGGGACGACCTGCAAATGACAAAACCGAGAGACTCCAGTTGAGAGATCACCCTGCAGGAGTGTGACTGGGCCTGTATTCTGCTTCCGGCCAGAACCAGGAGGTCATCCAGGTAGTTCATAATCCTGACTCCTTGATTCCTAAGAGGGGTCAGGGCTGCGTCCAGACATTTAGTAAATGTACGAGGAGCAGTCTTCAAACCAAAGGGTAAGGCTTTGCATTCATAAGCCTTCCCTTCGAAGGCAAACCGGAGGAATTTCCTGCACCTCCTTCACACGCCCACATGGAAATAGGCGTCTTTCAAATCAACTGTACATGCGTAGTCTCCAGGTCTCATGGACTGGGGGACCTGCTGTAGTGTGAACATCTTGAACTTGAAAGTTCTTATTTTCTTGTTCAGAGTCCTGAGATCCAGGACCGGCCTCAGGGTTTGATCTCTTTTGGGCACCAGAAAGAGCTTGCTGCAATGGCCGGAGCATAGTTTGTGTTTTGGACCAATACTTATTACTCCTTTCTGTAGCATCGTTGACATTTCCTCCCTCAGCACGTGCGGGCATGCTGGGTTAATGTCCGATCACAGCACCCCCACGAAGGGGGGGTCCTTTGATTAACTGCAGCTTGAGCCCACGGCGCACCGTCGTCATGACCCATTCGTTTGGCAGACACGCCCTCCAGGCCTGCGCACGCACCATGAGCCTGGAAGGGATGTCTAACTGCTGCTCGTCATGTTTGAGTGCGGGAGTGGTGGCCTTCGACCCCTCTCACGTACTCTGGAGCAGGCTGGTCTGCCCAACAGAAGACATTGCAAGATCTGACTGTCTCAGGCAGAACTCGTGTGTCCTACTGCGGTTCATAGTCTGACCTAGTAGTTTGTGTTTCACAAAAGTGGGGCTCGAGTCAAGAACCAGGGCAGTCTGTGCTTTGGTACTTTCATTCTTGTATATGCATGAAACAGTGTTTGTTTTTTATTACACATACAGTAGACAAGTTATGTTTAGTGCGCACACACATACCACCAGCTCCTTGTAGCGTTTTACAAGTGAAGTCTGGGCTCAAAAGGTCAGGTTCCCGTACCGCGTGGACGGGAAAACCTGATACCCTGTTCCCATTTTGGGACCAGGATGCATTCAGTAGTCTGAGACTTTCTTGACGTGCGTGGATGGCAATCTATCTTTATTACACAAGGGTCTGAGTGTTCTTGTGTGTTTAAACTTTCCGAACCAGCTAGTCTGTGCTCCTCTAACACAGGTACTAGTGGTAAAAGTTTGGCATTTACTCTCCCTCTGTGAGTGAGAGCACCTGTAATGGTGCAGGGGCATCTCAGACTTTCCTTTTCTTTTTGTTGGTAGCCCCTTGCAGCTCCTGCAGCTTTTCTGCCTGGTGGGCCTGCAGAACCGAGGCCACTCGTCCTTGTCAACCCCACCAGGGTCCCTCGGGCCCTGACATGGTTAACGTCAGAGAGTCATCCATAGCCTCATGGGTGGATAAGCTCTCAGTGTCACGATGTTCTCGTCGTGGGCATAGGAAAACTACCAGGTAGCGCAGCTGAACAGGTAGCTGAAATTCCTCCTCCTGGACTGTGCTGGACAGAGACTCTCCTTGTTAGCCGGGGCTAAATGTGGAGGCACTCGTGAGCCCGCTAGCGGTGGTAAGACGGGCCCTCAAGCAGCGTAGCATCGGTAAAAAACACTTAATTATGCGATGAATTCTACCGTCGATTCGGCCGCACAGGATAGCGAAACAGGCAAAATATGAGAAGGTTAGCTAGCAAGCTAGACCAAGCATTTTCACATGCCTCACGATGGAGTCCTTCATTATCCGCTCGTAGCCGCGCTAATCGTGTTAGCAACGTTGATTGTCTGCCCCGTGTTGTCATGGGTGCTCCTGGTTAGCCATGCTAACCGTGGGAGCTAGCCAGACAGCAATGGGGTTACTCGATTTCCACTCTCCTTTCTCTGAGGTCATCCGCGAGAAAAACTTGGAGTGTCTTCACATGTAGCATCCCTGAGCAGACCGGACAGGCCTCGTGGGTGTCCGTTGCTGAAAAGGGGGTAGCCAGATCCGCTGAAGCAGGTTTGGGAGCCGGAGCTCACAGCCTGCCAGAGTTCCTTGTCCGAGGACGTCCTCTCGCTAAGCTGCTCGCGGCTGCTGGCCTGTTAGCTTTGTTAGCTTAGCAGGTAGCATGCCTTGTAGTTAGCGTTCGCTAACCGTGAAGCAGAAAAGCAGAAGAGAAAAGGCACAGGAGCTGGGGCTCGCTGACCTGCTGGTCTTCTTTGAGTTTTGTGTTTTCGCATTACCTTCTCAGGAGCCATGGCTGAGAAAAGGTAAGCTCGTTAGCAGTGCTAACGTTGTCCGGAGACGTCTCTCTCCTCGCGTCGCTTTCGCTGGCTAGCCTAATACTCATTAGCAGGGTAGTGTTGTCGCGTAGTCAGCGCCGTCGAGCGAAGTAGTCTGTGGAGAGAGGAGAAGAAAACTTCGGAATGAAGGAAAAATGTGCCGGACCAGCTTTCGCCAGCCCGGCAGTCCGCAGGAAAATATTCTCTGTACGCTCTGTGTAGGGAGCAAGCTCACCTCTGGTCTTGCGATGAACAACAGAGAAGATCCGAGAAGAGTGTTCAGGTTTAAGCGAGGTGAAGGGCAATAAGAGGAAGTAGGATGGGCATCCGCGTCTTAAATACCCAGAGGGAGGGGACTCTGGCGTGACGCTGATGCCCCTGCCGTAAAGGCGTGAGTGTTTTCCTTCAGGTAATTGCGGGGGGGTGAAATTTCCCATAGCAATTATGTTGCACTGAGTGACATGACTGACAAGGGAACTACTAGGAGGTAGGTGGGACAGTCCCACCGCTACATATGGGGATGATAACAACTAATAACGGCCATTTAATGGACTGATAACATCCAAAGCCGCTGGATATTTATGAGTCTAACAGCTTCAGGGTAGAAGCTGTTCCTCAGTCTAGTGGTTCTACACTTAATGCTCCTTGATATCAGTTTATCTGTTTTAACTGTGCTCTATAAATAAAGATGACTTGACTTGACTTGATTTAAACTCCTTCCTGAAGGGAACGGGGCAAAAATTGTGTGTGCTAGGTGAGTGGGGTCCTTCATTATGCAGGTGGCTCTCTTCCTGCATCTGGAGGTGTAGATGTCTGTAATGGTGGGGAGGCTGACTCCAACTGACTTCTGTGCAGCCTTCACCACTCTCTGCAAAGCTTTTCTTTCTGCAGCTTTGCAGCCTCCATGCCACATGTTGATGCTGGAGCACAGGATGCTCTCCACTGCACACCTGTAGAAGAAGGTGAGGACTGAGCTTCCCAAACCAGCTCGCCTCAGCCGCCTGAGGAAGTAAAGTCTCTGGTGAGCTTTCTTGATCAGGCTGGTGGGGTTGTTGCCCCACCTGAGGTTTTCATTCATGTGTACACCCAAGGACCTGTAGTTGGAGACCACTTCCACTGCAGATATCCTATGTTCGGGGGTGGGAGTTTAGGTGTGCTTGTTCCTACTGAAGTCTCCTTCATCTACTTCACATTGATGTGAAGGTTATTCTCTTTGCACCAGCTCTCCAGGTGTTCCTCCTCCTGTCTGTATCTGGACTCATTGTTGTTTGTAATACAACCCACCACCGCTGTATCGTCTGCAAACGTTACAATATGACAGCCTGGATGGGTAGGTGCACAGTCATACGTGAGCAAAGAGAATCGGAGAGGGCTCAGCACACAGCCCTAAGGGGAGCCAGTGCTGAGGGTTATGGTGGGGGAGGAGAAGTTTATGTTTATGTTTATTAAATTTGTTCATTTTTTTTTACAAAAGAAACAATAAAAGACAATCCCATAAATGATAATGTACAAAATATAAAAAAATGAAAGGTAGCAGAAAGAAGAATAAATCTTATTATATCTGCCCCTTACTTCCAACAATCAGATTAAACAACAATAATCAACCATGTAAACAATAATAATCTTCAACCAACTTTTTCCAACAATCAGATTAAACAATAATAATCTTCAACCAACAGTACAAAATGACTAACTCTTTCTAATTTTCTAACTAATACAATACACATTACGCTATTTCATATATTTTTTAACACATTTGTTTTGATCATTTTCTTAAATGTAAACATTGACTTGGCATTTTTAACTACATTCTCCAAGCCATTCCATAATCTAATTCCCTGGATTGAGGTAGAACGTCCCTTCAAACTAGTTCTGAATTGTGGTTTTACAAACATCTCTGTCCCCTTAAGATTATAACAACTTTGTCTTTTAACAAAATGCATTTGGATATTTAAAGGTAATGCATTAAGAAGTGGATCCTCACAGACTGCAGTCTGTTTGTTAAGAAGTCTAGGACCCAGTTGCAACTGGAGGGTCTTAGTAGTAAATGGAGCTTATTTATATAGCGCTTTCCAGCCCCCTGTGAGGAGCCCCAAAGCGCTTTACAATACCAGCCATCCACCCATTCATTCAGACATTCATACACCGGTAGTGGTAGCCTGCCTTGCAAGGCGCCATCCAGACCTACCGGGAGCAATTTGGGGTTAAATGTCTTGCCCAGGGACACAACGACGCATGGTGGGCGGATGCGGGATTCGAACCTCCAACCTTCCGATTGGGGGTCGACTGTTATTACCATTGTGCCATGGCCTCCCCCTAGTAGTGTGAGTAGTTTGTCCATCAGGGTTTGGGGGATCATGGTATTGAAGGCAGACATGAAGTCCACAAAGAGCATACCATTTTCAGTGTCATATCTCATTTACCCTTAGTCATCTTCCTTAGTATTTTTCCAGTTTGTCATCACACCCATCTGTCCCTAATCAGCAAGCATTCCAGATGTTTACCCTTTCCTCCCTCAGTTTATATATTACCAGTGCGTAGTCACTACCACTCCAGCAGCTCATTGTGCTGAAACGTTCAGATGTCTCGCTCCTTCTTGTGCCTCCCTGTGTTTTTCCCTCCTGAGGTTTGTATGTTTGTTGCTGCCACATTGGCCACATGTAAATTAAATCAGTTTTCAGTTCAAGTCCTTCCATGTCTGCCTGCATCTTGGGTCCAACCAATCCCACAGCGATCTTAACAATACTTGTACTCAGTCTGGAATATACTAGTATCCCCTAAATAGATATGTATCACCAATGAATTAATAATTTAGATAAAATTGCCACAAAAAACAACTAAATCTTTGCTCCATTTTAAATGAAAATACGTCAAGTTAATTGCAGTTATGTTATAATTTATAAAGTTATAATTTATGAAAAAGCCAAATATTTTATTACTTTTCATTTATGTAACAAAGCAGCTTTTTGATATATCGGATTACAAAAAAAAAATCTGTTTTTGTTCCCTTATCAGTTATGTCACTCGGTGCAACATAATGCTATGGGAATTGCGCCCCTGTGCGATCACCTGAAGGAATACAATCACGCCTTTACGGCAGGGGCGTCAGCGTCACGCCAGAGACCCCGCCCTCTGGGTATTTAAGGTGCTGACGCCCATCCATCATTCTCTTATTGCCCTTCACCTCGCTTAAACCTGAACTTTCTCTTTGCGGGACTTCTCTGTTGCTTCATCGCTCGACCAGAGGTGAGCTTGCTCCCTACACAGAGCGTACAGAGAATTATTCCAGCGTACTGCTGGGCTAGCGAAAGCTAGTCCGGCACATTTTTCCTTAACCCCGAAGTTTTTTCTTCTCCTCTTTCCGCAGACTGCTTCGCTCGACGGCGCTAACTGCGTCACACCGCTACCTATGCTAATTCTAAGCAGGCTAGCCAGCAAAAGCGACACGACGGAGGAGACGTCTCAAATAAAAAGAAAAAGGATTTTGGAAGGACTCGCTCGTCTTATCTCGGACATGCCTCCGGAGAAAGGAAAGCGAAAGACAAGACTTCCGAAAAAGACCAGCAGGACGGCGAGCCCAACCTCGCGCGCCTGCCCCAGCAGCTACGGTTTTTCCCTCTCGACGACGGACACACATGAGGCCTTTCCTATCTGCCTGGGAATGTTGCACGCGAAGATGGCGTTGGACACGCCCGACTCTTGCCCACACTGCAACCAGATGCTGGAGGCGGTGAGGATGCACTGGACGGACTTCCTCGCCAAGGCCATGGGTGCTGCTGCGGCGCCAGCGAACCCGGAGACTACTGAGCCTCTCACTCACACGCCGGAGCTTGAGAGCATGGCTCTGGATGACAGCACCCGAGTCGAATGGGGCGACAGCCCAGATGTGCTGGCTCTCATGGTGGACTTGACAGTCGAATTCGACACTCGAGGCATGATGAACGAGGACGAGATCTTGATTTCAGCCTCAGGTGAATTTTCTGTGGACGACGCCAACGTAGAATATGAGGAACAGGGAGAAGACCTCTCCCGCATCCCGTTGCCTGTGCTCCCGGAGACTGACTTTTCCATCCCTGCTCTGTTCGACTTGTGTCACAGAGCAGCGGACGCGTTGCAGATCCCATGGCCGGAGCCTCCACTTCATCAACAGGTCACGAGGTTGGCAGGAAATTATTTTTATTTGAAGCAGCAGGCCGCCACGAGGCAAAGGATGCCCATTTTTTCCAGATTTCCTTACAGAGCTGACTCGCACCTGGTCTCAGCCCAGAGCTCCCATGTTGCTCCCGCTCTCGCAGTTTCTCGACGTGGATGGATGAAGCGGGTATAGCCAATGTGCCCCAAATGGAGGACACGCTGGTGTCTCATCTGGCCCCCAAGTCATCCGGGACAAATCCAACTCTCCCCAGCAAAGCCTGTCGAGCCTTAGCTTCTCTGCTCGACAAATGCTACAGAGCTCAAGACCTTGCGGCGCGCGCAATGAAAGCATCCGCCATGATGCAAGCGTACCTGTCTGAAAAACTACAGGAGCTCCAGGTAACGACAGACAAGCAAGCTGCCACCGACGTGCTGGATGAAGCCCGTAGGGCAAAATACTTTGTGCTCCGCATGATGGGGACAGCAGCTGTTGCACAAGGCAGAGGAATGGCTGAGGTGGTCATCGTACAACGCCATCTGTGGATGACCCAGTGTTGTCAGCAGCTGCACATGTACAGGCAGCGCACGGCTCCTGGCTGTGTGGTGCTCCAAAACCGGTCGTAGCTCTAAGCACAGTTGCAGAAGTACTGCCCTCGGAAGCCGAAAACGACTGATGAGCCAGTCATCATCATGAGCCAGAAAATCCTCTCGGTCTCGAAAGACACGCTCTCTGCGTATAGCGCCATTTGCTATATCCTCTAATAAAGCTAAGGCCATTGTTGTCAATATTGTTGCCACTATTTTGCGCATGCTTTTGTATCCACTCATCTAATTGCGTCCATGTGGATGTAATAATTGTTAATCATGTGTGTTTGGTGTGAACAATAATGATTTTCACATCATGAACAGTTTCTCAGAATCACCTCTAAGTGTCGCCAATGGAACCAAAACCACAGAAACGTGCGTACGCCAGCCCTGGAGTTGCCGTGGGGCTGCGCACATTTCCACGTTCAGTTCTGTTTTGATACATACGGAGTTTTGCGTGGAGAATGGCGTACGCAAGGTTTTTGTGCGTACGCACCGTTGATACATGAGGCCCCAGATATCTTTGAATTATTTGTCATTTAAAACAGCCTTGTTATTAGCTCTGACATCAGCTAAAACAGTGAGCGACTTGTCAGGTCTGTCCGTCGCTCTTTCTTGTCTCAAAATTCAAGGAGATGGAAGTTCAGCAGAACTCTGACCAAATCCTGCTTTTATACCCAAAAGCATAACAAGTTTGTTCAGGTCCAGAGTCATTACGCTAGACGGGTTCTGTCCTCCTCCCCACAAAACTACGGAGGAGGAACAATTTCACCTGCTCTGCCCAATACGCGCGCTCAGGTGTTATGTGACAGTGTGAGAGACTGTTGTGTGTTTGTATTCACGGAAACGTGGCTTAACAACAACGTTCCGGACCATGCCATTCAGCTCGAGAGGCTAACATGCTACAGAGCGGACCGAACCCTCGAGGGAGGTAAGACACAGGGGGGCTGTGTGTTTACATCAACAACGCATGGTGTCTGGATGCTGCTGTGGTCCACAAACACTGCTCACCTTAAGGGGAGTTTATGACTATTAAATGCAGACCGTTCTATTTACCGAGGGAGTTTACAGCTGTTATGATTGTTGCTGTATATATTCCTCCAAGCTCCAACAGCAAAGTTAGAAGTGAGGCTTTGAATGAACTATATCTGCACATCAGTGAGCAGCAAACAGCCCATCCTGATGCTTTTCTCATCACGGCTGGTGATTTCAACCAAGCAGATTTAAAGAGTGTATTTCCAAAAACATACAGAAACATAAACTTTGCAACAAGAGGAAACAACACACTGGACCAAGTTTACACCACCATGAAAAATGCCTACAGAGCCCTCCCCCTCCCCCACATTGGTGCTTCTGACCATATCTGTGTTATGCTAAAGCCAGCATACAGGCCGCTGGTGAAAGTCACAAAACCAGTCCGCAAGCAGATACGAGTGTGGCCAGAGGGGTCTTCAGAGGCACTCCAGGACTGTTTTGACACCACAGATTGGGGTATGTTCAAAGAAGCTGCTACCACAAACAACAACACATGTCTCCAGGAGTACTCAGACACTGTATGTTCATACATCACCAAGTGCATTGATGATGTAACCAACCTCAAAACCATCACTGTTCGGGCTAATCAGAAGCCATGGCTGACAGCAGAGGTTTACAGACTCCTGAAAGCCAGGAATGCTGCCTTCAAAGCGGGAGATCAGGTGGGCCTGAGGGCAGCCAGAAAGAACCTGGCCCGGGGCATCAGAAAGGCCAAGAAGCAGTATTCCAGGAAAATAGCTCACCGTTTCAAGGACAGCAAGGATACACGCAGTCTGTGGCAGGGAATACAGACCATCACAAACTACAAACCATCCCCCCAGACCTGTGACAGCTCAACCTCTACGCTGAATGAACTGAATGAGTTCTTTGCTCGGTTTGAGGCAAGTAACAGCACACCTGCACATAAACTCCCCCCCTCTCCTGATGGCCAGGTGCTGGCGCTGTCCTCAGACAGCGTAAGGCGATCATTCATCAAGATTAACGCCCGGAAGGCCTCTGGTCCTGACAACATACCTGGTCGTGTGCTGAAGGACTGTGCAAGGGAACTCGCAGCGGTCTTCACGGACATCTTTAACATCTCACTGAGCCAGGCCATCGTCCCCACCTGTTTCAAAGCCACCACCATCATCCCTGTCCCAAAGAAGGCAACGCCCGCATGCCTCAATGACTATCGCCCAGTAGCACTCACCCCCATCCTGATGAAGTGCTTTGAACGGCTAGTCATGAAAAGCATCACATCTGTCCTCCCTGCCTCCCTGGATCCCTTCCAATTTGCATACCGACCTAATCGCTCAACCGACGATGCCATCTCCTCTGCCCTCCACACAGCTCTCACACATCTGGACACGAAGGACTCTTATGTTAGAATGCTGTTCATCGACTTCAGCTCGGCATTCAACACCATCATCCCCCAACAGCTCATCCATAAACTGGACAGTCTGGGGCTGAACACCTCAATGTGTAACTGGCTGCTAGACTTCCTGACCGGGAGACCACAGACAGTACGGATCGGGAGTAACACATCTAGCACCATCACATTGAACACAGGGGCCCCACAAGGATGTGTGCTGAGCCCCCTTCTATTCACCCTGCTAACACACGACTGCACACCATCGTACAGCTCCAACCACTTCATCAAGTTTGCGGATGACACAACAGTGGTAGGTCTCATCAGCAACAACGATGAGACGGACTACAGGAACGAGGTGAGCCGCCTGGCCTTGTGGTGCAGACACAACAATCTCACTCTCAACGTGGAGAAGACAAAGGAGATTGTTGTGGACTTCAGGAAGAGGGATGCCAACATGCCCCTCTGACCATCAACAGCACCGCAGTGGAGAGAGTGGACAGCACCAAGTTCCTGGGAGTGCACGTCTCGAAGGACCTGTCCTGGAGCAGGAACACTGCATCACTGGCCAAGAAGGCTCACCAGCGCCTCTACTTTCTCCGCAAGCTGAAAAGGGCTGGAGCTTCAACCCCCATCATGTGCACCTTCTACAGAGGTGCCATAGAAAGTGTCCTGACCAGCTGCATCACGGTGTGGTTTGGTGCATGTACTGCATCCTGCCGCAAGAGCCTCCAGCGCATCGTGAGAGCAGCTGAGAAGATCGTCGGCACCTCCTTCCCCTCACTGCAGGACTTACACAGCAACCGCCTCACTCGGAAAGCCCTCTGCATGGCAGGTGATCCCACACACCCACTACACAGCTGCTTCAGACTGCTGCCATCAGGGAGGAGACTGAGGAGTCTCCAGGCTCGAACCAGCAGACTGAGAGACAGCTCTGTTCATCAGGCAGTCAGGATGCTAAACACTCTGCCTGCTCTGCCTCCCCTCCCATTTGAACTGCCTTAACACAAAAAACTTTCTCACACATTACCACACAACACAAAGATTTTAACACTGGACTCTGTGTCATCAAACGGGTTATTCACTAAACTCTCGGTCATGTGCTCATTCAGTTTGCACTACTTCTCATATTTGCACTAATGTTTGTATTACATTACTGCCTATAGTCATACTACTGTTTACATTCACTGTTTACATTTATTAATACTGTTTACATTTATTACTACTGTTTACATTTATTACTACTGTTTACATTTACACTACTTTTATATCTACACTACTGCTGATACATATACAGTATTCTCTGACTAGCCTTATTTAAGGATGCCCAATGTGCCTTATGTGCCTTACTGCATATGCCACTTTGCCTCTATACCAACATCAACTACCTCATACATATACTGTGTACATTAACTCATATGCTGCTTTGCCACTCTTTGCAAATGTCAATGCTAGAACCTTCAGTTTATTTTATAGATATACTTTTTATACTACTATGCAAAAACTCAGGACAGTATTACACTTTTATTATTTCATTTTATGCTTATGTTCATTAAATGTTTAGTGTTTTAGTGTTGGTGTAAATTTTCATACTTTTATACTACTATGCAAAAACTCAGGACAGTGTTACACTTTTACTATTTTATGCTTATGTTTATTAAATGTTTCAGTGTTTTAGTGTTTAAATGGTTACTGTTGCACCAAGGGACTGAGAGAAACGCAATTTCAATCCTGTGTATGTCCTGTACATATTGCAGTTCTGACAATAAAGTTGACTTTGACTTTGACATGCACAGCTGCGGTGCGTAAATCCGATCAGTTGTTTTTACTTTTCAGGGAACGATAACAGGGTCAGCCTTTATCTTCCCAGCGTTTGTCACATTGGTTATGTGAAAATATTTCACATGCCTATAGATCTTCTGGTCTTCAACCACCTGAAGGACTCAGGGCTCACTCCACTAAGGTGGTCTCATCCTTCACAGATCTGCACAGAGGGCTGTCTGTGTAGGACATCTGCTCTGCGGCCTCATGCTCATCACCGACCCCTTCATCCGTTATAATTTATAATATGTCTCCAGCTCTTCACTGACACATTCAGTTATCATAGTTATGTCAGAGTGATTTTTCATAGTCAAACAACTATAAAAAATAAAATAAGAAAGGAAAACGACAAGAAAATCAACAAATGATAAAAACAACACATCCTTGCTCGTTGTTTTTGTACAAATTATTCCTTCAAACAGGAACATTTCTTTTTCCTCATTGGAAATGTTTCCTTTTCTTATTCCTCTATTGTCTGATATGAAAAACATTCCTTCAGTTAAGATCAGGCACAGAGGTTGCACGCCTGTAATCTAGTACGCACCGGATGCATGGATCAATGGTGCGTAATTACGCTTGAATAAAGAATGAGGGTTAGGCGGATGTCAGGGTGTTTTTTATGGTTCTCGAACAGACCCAGTGAGGCATGGACCATATCCTGCTCTGCCCTTTAAACCCAATAGCGACAGCCTTTAAAGGGCGTAGCTTACACAAAATAGAATGTTGTTTATGTATTGTAATCCCAGATTCTATGAGTGTAAGCGTAACCCTTTAAAACCTGGGCCTCACCTGCTCTCAAATGGCAGAAGAAAAGAATATGCCTTTGGGAGTATAGCTCCGGTCCAGATGCAATTTATAGCGGACCGGGTGGGGCCCACACAAGCAGTTGGGCATGGACTAGAAGTTTTCAGTGTTCAACGCGCTGCACATGGGTAAACCCAATTGCGACAGCCTTTAAAGGGCTATGCTTACACTCATAGAATCTGGGGTTACAATACGTAACCAACGTTTTATAAGTTTAATACTTTTGTTAACTAAATTTTTTAAAGAGTGTTCTCCTCCAAGGACACTTAACTTTTATACGGGTAGTCCTCGACTTACGACGCCCCGACTTACAACGTTTTGGACTTACGAACGTATCTCATAAAAATATATATATATTTTTTAATAATAAATAAATAAATGTACAGTATTGTACAGTTACCAAGCACTTAGCCTATCCTAACACAGTTAAGGAGTGAGCTGAATTGTCTCCCTCCTCCCTAGCAGGCTCCATTCACATAAAGAGAGCTAGCTCCCTTTGTGTGAAAGGGAGACAATTCAACTCACTCCTTCATCTTTAAAAACTGTGTTAGGATAGGCTAAGTGCTTTATCCAAAAAAAGCTAAGTCTGGTCGGTGAAAACACCTGAATTCACCTTTTCACTGAAGCTCTCAAGTGAATCTCCTTTTCTCTGAAAACCTACAGTGAAGGACAAAATCACTGTTTTATTCCAGTTTAGTTTGAATCAGAACACAAATAAGTCACAAGAGACTCTCTTTAATTGTTTATTTGTTTAATTCAGAATTGATCAATAGAATAGCTTTTGTCATTTTATAATAATCTGTTAGTAACATGAGTTGTCACTCTTATGCTGGTTTATCCTTCAGTACGATGGTGCTTAAAACTATGGCATAGTTCAGGGTATGTGTTAAGTGAAACTTCTCAGCTTTGCCTATGAGTTAGACATAATAATCACTTTACTGGCGACTCCGTCTGTCTGTTTATCTATACAGTTTTTCTGCCTGTCCTTCAGACTTCAACTCGCTGACCTGCAAAGTCACTCCGTTATTTTTGGTGAACAGCCAATTAGCGTGGTGGATTTGACGGGGTTAAGCCCTCTACATAAAACCCTAACTTCCTGTCTTGTGTCAGTTTACGAGGGAACTCAACCTATGTTCTTCTCCTGATATCTGGTTGAACGCCAGTCAAAACGCCAATGACTTTGTTCTATCAGCAAGGTGTTTACAGCAAGCTAGCTGTGAAACCCGACCTCGAGCTGAAACGTTCCATTTGAAGGAATTTCCTTCAAATTATCTCTTATCTTGAAAAACCACACCGGAGCTGAAGCCGTTACCCCGGAGAAGTAGAAGCCGACTTGTAGCGAGCCACTGGAAGCTGAACGCTGGTCGTCTCTGAACCGTAGCAGAACGGTTAATAAGGCTGGGACTAGTTTGCAAGGCTGAGACCAAAAATCTTCGCACAGGTGAAATGTCGATGGCCATTCGACCAAAAGTCGAGCGGAAGCTACCGAGGAACTGCCATGGTTTCTGGTTAACACATGTCAAGATCATTTCCTCTTCACTCCCTCTTATCTTTCATTCCGTTTCTACCTCCTAAACTTGTTTTTCTCTTAGGGCTGGGCCATATCATATAATTACCGGTTTTACCGGGCAAAAAAGCTTGCCCGGGAAAAAAAGTTATATCATGATATGCTCATTTCATGACGTAATACATCGGGGCGCCCCGCCCCTTCACTTCCGAGCGCTTCAAAAGACCAAACCGAGCTGCGCACCTCCCTCCACCTGTCTGTGCACTAGTGTAACGCTAGAACAAACAACATGTTTCAGCTGTCTCTCCGTTGTCTCTCACTGCATAGGTACAGAGAGCTTGTCCCCCCCCCGCCCCGCGCTGCTCAGCGTGTGTGCGGGCTGCTCTCTCCCTCGCTCCAAAACTGTCGCACGGTTTACTATCGGTTCAGCTGTCTCACACAGTCTCACACAGAGGCAGGTGATTAGAGAATCAGATAGATCAGTTAAAAAAATGAATCAGAAAAATGAATAATTCCCGCAGGAACAGAGGAAGCTGAAACACCAGAAGCTTCAGGGTCAGCTGATCAACTTGTTACAAGTTATTTTTATACTTGGAGACAGAATACTTTACTTAATAAAGTAATTTCAGTAAAATTACCCCTTGTTGTTTTTTAAAATGTTATATAATGCTGCAAAGCAACATGTTAAGTTAATTTTGTCAAATAAATAAATTTGATTTATTTTTTTTGGTTTTATCACGAAATTTATCGTTATTGTGATAATGCTCTGAAATATCACGAAATAATTTTTGAGCCATATCGCCCACCCCTACAGTAAACTCATAAGTTAATGTGCCTGCAGAAAAGTTAATATAAGACCCTTAACTTGTCTGTTGTTTCAATTTGAATCTTGTCTACAGTAGTTTATATGAAATCTAAATCAGAGCTAATCTCGATACCAATGTTTGATGTATTTTTATACCATATCATACCATACCATTTTATTTATAAAGCACTTTAAACAGGAACAAGTCCACACCAAAGTGCTGGACAAACAAACACGCAACAGGCAACACAGACAATGAAGTACAACACGAAAAACATAAAAACATTGCAGATCATAAATCAAACGATCCAATACAAATCAGCTGGCATTGAAAGCAATGGAGTAGTAGTGAGTTTTTAACCGGGATTTGAAAACCGAGAGGGAGGGGGCCTGTTTGATGAGCAGCGGTAACTCGTTCCAGAGTCTTGGGCCTGCTACAGAGAACGCCCTGTCACCCCTGCGCTTAAGGCGAGTTTCTGGAACTATTAAGAGTACCTGATCCTCTGACCTCAAAGCACGTGGAGGGACATATGGGTGTATCAGATCCGAGAGATAGGCGGGGGCGAGACTGTTCAGCGATTTGTAGACATACATGAGAATTTTGAATTGGATTCGAAGATGAACCGGTAGCCAGTGAAGGGAGGCCAAGACTGGTGTAATGTGCTCTCTTTTGCGTGTGCTGGTTAAAAATCGGGCAGCTGCGTTCTGAACCAGTTGTAATCGTGCAATGGTGGCTTGACTGACGCCAAACAGAAGTGAATTGCAGTAATCCAGCCTAGATGTAATGAATGCGTGAATCACTGTCTCCAGGTTGTTTTTTGATAATATGGGCTTCAGCTTAGACAGACGCCTCAGCTGGAAAAAACAGGATTTGACAATCATGTTTACATGACTGTTGAGTTTCATGGAAGGATCCATTATCACTCCCAGATTTGTGACTTTTTGTTTTTCGGACAGGGGTAGAGCAGACAGGTCAATGCAGTGGTTTGAGGTTGTGTCATTGGGAAGGAACAATATGGCTTCAGACTTCTTATCGTTGAAGCTTAAGAAATTTAAAGCCATCCAGTCCCTGATGTCAGCCAGGCAGTCGAGCAGAGGTTGAATAGAGCCTGTACCATTTTGTCTTAGGGGGAAGTAAATTTGACAGTCATCAGCGTAGAAGTGGAAGGGTATATTGTGTTTCCGGAAAATAGCACCGAGTGGCAGCAGGTATAAGGAGAACAAGAGAGGACCCAGGATGGACCCCTGCGGAACCCCCCATTTAAGAGCCGCCACTGCAGAAGTAAAATCGTTGATGGAAACACAAAAGGATCTGTCAGAGAGGTAGGATCTGAACCAGTTTAGGGCTGATCCTGAGATGCCCACCCACTGCTCCAACCTAGCAATGAGGATCTCATGGTCGATGGTGTCGAAAGCGGATGTGAGGTCCAATAGGACAAGCAGCACAGAGTCACCAGTATCTGTGGATAGGAAGATGTCGTTAAAAACCTTCAGTAGGGCAGTCTCAGTGCTGTGGAGGGATTTGAAGCCAGACTGGAATAGCTCGGGGATAGCGTGATCCTCCAGGAAGCACTTTAGTTGGGACTCAACTATTTTCTCTAGAAGTTTAGAAACAAATGGGAGTCTGGAGACAGGCCTGAAATTGGATAATACTGACGGGTCGAGGTTTGGTTTTTTCAGGAGGGGTTGAACAGCAGCATGTTTTAATGATTTTGGCACCACACCCGAGGATAGACTGCTATTTACAATCGAGAGAATGGAGGGACCTAGAGTGTGAAAAACCTCCTTTAGAAGCCGAGGGGGGACCACATCGAAGGGGGAGCCAGATGGTTTCAGGTTGCACATGACCTGCTCTAGAGAGGACAGAGAGACTGGTTCAAAATGGTCAAACACAGCAACAGATTGAGGTGGGATGGATGGATCGTGAGATGGAGGAGAAATGAGAGCCCTGGTGGTTGCGATTTTATCTAAAAAGAAATGTTGGAAGTTCTCGCACAGCTCAGTCGAGGCTTCCATGGGCGATTGTTCAGTGAGGTGGAGAACAGAGTTTAGGGTGGAGAACAGAACTCGAGGATTGCGAGAGTTTGCAGCAATGATATCAGAGAAGTATTTATGATTCTGTCAATAAAAGGTTCATCTCCTAGTGAATCAACATAAGTTGACGTTTCTCGTGAGATTACATCTTGTCTGGTCACATTTAATCTGTTTAAATCCAAAAAAGAGAGAACTCGTTTAAAATTAAATGCTTAGAATTTGTGTCAGATAAAATTTACTCAAACTTTCAATTGGAATATGGTACAGTCAGTAAACTGACCACTACCTAAAATCCTACACTTGCAAGAAAATAAAATGCAAAAACAAGGTCAGACGACACTGGTAGTCATCCTGCTTATCTGAACGAAAGGTTCCAGTCAATCTGTTCCAGACAAAACAACACTACACCA
>JBBPBX010043587.1:5526-20838 GCA_038048925.1 Garcialebias charrua
TGTGTGTGTGTGTGTGTGTGTGGGTGGCCCACGTTGACATCTTTTCTGGCCCCCAAGATGATATGTGAAACGTAATATAATTTTATCCCTTGCATTATTTTTTCAGTAATCTTTAATAATAATAATAATAATTTTATTTAAAAGCGCCTTTCAGGACACCCAAGGACACTTCACAGCAAGAAACAAAACAAACACAGTTGAAACATCAGTAGGAACAAATTGAAATACAGGTAACCCTCGAGTTACGTCACCCCCGAGCTACGGCAACTCAGACTTACGATTTGCCTCTTTGAAAGAATGCCGTCGACATACGGCAAAAAAAACGGACACGATCGAGGTACATTAGAAGTATGTAATCGAGATACGGCAAAAAAAGTGCGTTACTACGGCAAGCGGCAAGGTGGGGGAGGGGTACACTACCTTGACTGTTCGCGCATGACAGTGCGCATGACCGTGGAGTAGGGGTGGGGCAACACTGCCGTACTATTTAAAGGGACGCGCCATTTTGACCACGTTGTTGAGTTTCGGAGAGAGAGAAGAGCAAACGTACGTATCGATCATCATTTAGCATAACATTTAGCATAGCATTTAGCATAGCATTTTATTAGCGACAGTTATATCAGGAATATTTCCCTCAAATATAGAGTTACAGCTTTTAGATCAACTTTATTCTACAAGTAACACACAGATGTACAAATTACAAAACAAGAATTAAACTTTAAAGCAAAGTGTCATCCTGAGAGTTTGAAGAACGGAATACAGTTAATTACATTTCAAAAACCTAAATGGTGTCTGGAAAAATGTAAAAGATAAATAAAGGCTGGCGGCCGTCCCCATGAGCAGCTGATTACAACAGTGATAAACAGGAAGTACCACATGTTCATCTGTACAAGGTAACTGCAGGTAAATCCTCCATTTTCATGTCATAATGACATTGTATTCTTAAAGGTTGAATTAAAGGTTAATGCTTAAAGGTAGTTGTGTTTTGTTTTGTGTGTTTTATATGTAGATATATGTTGTAACTTCTGGTTGTATAAGTTTAGTCTTTGTTAAAACTAAACATTGTGTACAAAGTGTTTAACAGGTTGTGTAATGTAAAATTTACTCTTACATACTGAATTTCACTATGCCCTGTGCTAATCTGCAGCATGAAAACATTCACTGCAGTAACTATTTTAAGTTATTAGCAGCTTAGATATTTTTCTGTCTTCTTTGCCTTAATGTTGGTCAACAAGAAATAAATGCCTCAGGTAACGCCGTGAGCTTCACTACCTCCACATCTATCTTTGTTTGTTTGTTTGTCGGAGGTTAGCGCATCCTAGGTTACATTTCTTTGTGGGCGAAGCAATCTTAGCGTTCCATAAAATATTTGATAATGTTCTTATAGAAACAATTCTTGAATGTTGTTCATACTGTGTTAATGCTACATGTTTGCCTCTTGACCCTACAACTGGGTAAGGTTACAGTAGACCTAGCCCATTATTGGAGTTTTAATTAGGTATTTTAAGTTACTAATAAACACGATGGATGATGATCATATTGCTTTATGCTAGACCATTGGTATGAAAGAGTGATTATTGTTATTTCATATTGGCTAGTGATTTTTTTCTAAAAGTTAACTTAGGCCACACCATGTTTCTCAGACTGTGGCTAGGATGGGTGAGAGAAGCAGAGCATGCTCTATTCACACAAGGAGAGCTGTTGGTCATGTTACTTCTTGTTGTGCCTTCGTCTTCTTCTTCTTTCGGCTTTTCCCTCTTCAGGGTCTCCACAGCAAGTCATCCTCCTCCATCTCACTCTGTCCTCTGCATCCTCTGTCCTCACTCCAACTACCTCCATGTCCTCTCTAACTGCATCCATGTATCTCCTCTTTGGTCTCCCTCTTCGTCTTCTTGGTGTTCCATTACCTCTAATATAGTTATTGAATCAAGTGTTAAATCTAGGTAAACCTAGATGTTAAACAACCCACTAAAGTACACCAGAATGCATGAAATGGCATCTACTTTATTCAAAACCCGCAGACCCCCACCAGGGTGTGCCCTCTCACACCATTACAAATTCTTCTGACACCAATGATCACCACATTGTTCAAGCCAAGAGCCATTGTCAGAACTGGGGGCTTAGCACCCCTAAGGGCATATTCTAGAATCACCCCTGATGTAAGGTTATAATTACATGATTTTAATAATAATAGAACGTGACTCGTGATCTAAAGTGGGCCACTCTGAGGCAGGAAACTCTAGGGCTGAAAAGGAGTCCCACTCCGGCCCTATCTTATTAACATTAATTTTGCTGTTGTATACTGTATTGAGCCCTCAAACATCATCCTCTCCACTGAATCATTACTTGTCTGTGGTCCAAGAGAGTGACTTTTTGTTTCTTCAGAGTCAGAGTCAGAGAGTCTTTATTGTCATTTGCACCGCATGTGGTACATGTGATGAAAACGAGATTATGTACACGGGGTCCCAGTTACATCCAACAACAAATGCAAGAGAAAAACAGTAATAACATCTAGAATTAACTAAGAAAAACATCAACTAGTAATACACTAAGCTTAATATAGTGGGAATAAACAGCAGCACGAACATGAGTTTGTATGAGCAGATGGTCACAGATGAACACAGATGAACACAGCAACAAGAAAACAGATCAGCATCAGCACAATGTGATATTTTGCAGTGTTTATTTTTTATTTTATTTTTATTTATTCATGAGTCTAACAGCCTCAGGGTAGAAGCTGTTCCTCAGTCTAGTGGTTCTACATTTGATGCTCCTCAACCTCCGTCCTGAGGGGAGTGGGGCAAAGAGTGAGTGTGCTGGGTGAGTGAGGTCTTTCATGATGCAGGTGGCTCTTTTCCTGCATCTGGAGGTGTAAATGTCTGTGATGGTGGGGAGACTGACTCCAACAGACTTCTGTGCAGCCTTCACCACTCTCTGTAGAGCTTTCCTCTCTTCAACTGTGCAGCCTCCATGCCACACGTTGATGCTGGAGCACAGGACGCTCTCCACTGCACACCTGTAGAACGAGGTGAGAACTGGGCTGCTCAGACCAGCACGTCTCAGCCGTCTGAGGAAGTAGAGTCTCTGATGACCTTTCTTGATCAGGCTGGTGGTGTTGTTGCTCCAGCTGAGATTATCATTCATGTGTACACCCAAGTATTTGTAGCTGGAGACCACTTCCACTGCAGACCCACCTATTTTCAGTGGGGCGTGGGTGTGTTTGTTCCTTCTGAAGTCCACAATCATCTCCTTTGTCTTCTTCACATTCATGTGAAGATTATTCTCTTTGCACCAGCTCTCCAGGTGTTCCACCTCCTGTCTGTAGCTGGACTCATCATTGTTTGTGATGCATCCCACCACCGCTGTATCATCTGCAAACTTAACAATATGACAGCCTGGAAGTGTGGCTGTACAATCATATGTGAGCAGAGTGAACAGAAGGGGGCTCAGCACACATCCTTGAGGAGAGCCAGTGCTGAGGGTTATGGTGGAGGAGGAGAAGTTGTGGATCTTCACGGACTGTGGTCTGTCTGTTAAGAAGTCTAGTACCCAGTTACAAATAGAGGGGCTTAGTCCAAGTGTAGATAGTTTGTCTATCAGAGTTTGGGGGATCATGGTGTTGAAGGCAGATGTGAAGTCCACAAAGAGCAGACGCACGTATGAGTCCTTCTGATCCAGGTGGGTGAGAGCAGTGTGGACCACGGAAGAAATGGCGTCCTCTGTTGATCGGTTCTCACGGTATGCGTATTGATGAGGGTCCTCGTTGATGTTGACGGTTGCCTTGATGTGGGACATGACCAGTTTCTCAAAACATTTAGCGACTATCGGGGTGAGGGCCACTGGTCTATAGTCATTCAGACCAGTCACTGTGGAGCTCTTTGGGACTGGGATGATGGTCGCGGTCTTCAGGCAGGTGGGAACTGACTCCAGTGCAAGTGAGGTGGTGAAGATGTCAGCCAGCACCTCACAGAGCTGGTCCGCACATTCCTTCAGAACTTTCCCTGGGATGTTGTCTGGTCCGGTTGCTTTATGAGGATTAATCTTTCTGAGACTGCCTCTCACTTCTGCTGCGGTCACTCTGAGATGCTCTTCATCTGGTGATGAGGTGAGTCTGGTGCTAGCTGGTCTGTTTGGATCATCAAAACGTGCATAAAACTTATTGAGGGCATCAGGCAGAGATGGGTCCCTGGGGCATTGTTTGTTCTTGCCTTTGTAATCTGTTATGCATTTAATACCCTTCCACATGCTCCGTGGGTCTTGTGAGGTGAACTGTCCCTCGATCCTCTGTGCATACGTGGCCTTGGCCTTCTTAATGCCATCCTTCAGTTCATTCCTGCTCTTTCTCAGCTCCTCTTTATCTCCTGACTTGAATGCAGTGTCCCTGGCTGCTAGCAAGACGTGAACTTCTTTATTTAACCAGGGTTTCCGGTTCGGGTAGGATTTAACATATTTTTTTATGGATACATTTTCAGAGCATGTACTGATGTAGCCCAGGACTGAGGAAGCATAGAGTTCCATATCCACTGAGCTTCCATCAGTAGCTGCTTCTCTGAAAACAGACCAGTTTGTCTTCTCAAAACAGTCTCTCAACATGGGGGAACTATCTTGAGGCCAGATTCTTATCTCTCTTTGTTCCGGCTTGGAGCGCCTGAGTGGGGGGAGCTGTCTTGGGGCCAGGATCAAAGAGCCGTGATCGGAAGCTCCGAGCGCTGGGCGTGTCTTCGCCGTGTACGCCCCCTTTACATTAGTGTAGACTTGGTCAAGCGTTTTATCTCCTCTCGTTGCTGTGAAGACGTGTTTATTGAAGGCTGGGAGGGAGACTTGAAGATCTACGTGATTGACGTCTCCGCAAACAATGAAGAGCCCCTCAGGATATTTACACTGCAGCGAGGTGAGTAAGTCATGAATTTCTCCCTGGGCGTCATTAGCATTAGCATCGGGTGCTATGTAAATAACTGTTATTAAAATCACAGCATGGTCGCGAGGAAGGTAATGCGGCCTACATCTTACTGTGATCAACTCGACGGCAGCTGAACAAAGCCTTTTTATCACGGAACAGTTCGTGCACCAGTCTTTGTGCACGTAAATACAAACACCGCCGCCTCGTGTTTTCCCTGTAGTCTCGGTGCACCGGTCCGTTCTGAAAAAGAGTCTATTATCCAGCTCATAAACAGAGTCTGGTGTGTCCTCAGAGATCCACGTTTCTGTCAGGCAGAGCACGGAGCACCTTCTCATCTCCTCCGACGTGGTCACTCTCAAACGAAGTAGATCCATTTTGTTGTCCAGCGAGCGGACGTTAGACAGAAAAAGAGCCGGCATCGGGGGTTTACCGGTTTTAGCGTCTGCCCGCAGTCTCGTCATAATTCCTGCTCGGCAACCTCTCTTCTTTCCTCTGGAGCACCTCTTCCTTTTCTTTCCCCTGGAGCGCGTCTGCTTCCAGAAAGATGTTCTTAACAGCTCCAATCTTCCGAGCTCTGATTTGAGTTCGTTGCTGATTTCAGCTGTGCCCTGTGGTAAATCCGCTCCGATTCTTAGCAGTTCAGTTCGGCTATAATTCACCCGCAAAAAACGCGCAGAGTCAGGTACAAAAACACTATTAAAATTACTGAAAACTAGGGATGAACCGGGAGCTCGTGAAGCTGCGGCTGCTCTGAGCGCAGCCATCTTGCCATTCTTGCTAATTAAACTACAGTTTAAGAGTATCCTACCAAGTCCTTGGCTTCCTCTATGTTTCCAGTAGCATTGTCAATAAACACGTGTAAAGTTTGAAATGTCACTGTCTCATTCTCTCCCTGGCTTACTTCTGCATTAATTTACAATAATATTTAGAGTAAGTGGTGTCTAACATTAATGAAGGAGTCTGATCAGGCACAGCTTCTTTTGATTTATGTGTATGCATTGTTTCATACATCTGGATACGTTTGTGTGTATTCATTCAACCTTTATTTATACAGGCTAGCCTCGTTGAGTCACGGGGACTCATTTACAAGAGGGACCTGTCTCACTCACACCAAACAACCATCCACTCTCACACTCACACCTAGGGTCAATTTAGAGTCACCAATCAGCCTAACAAGCATGTTTTTTGGTCTGTGGGAGGAAACCGGAGTACCCGGAGGAAACCCACGCATGCACGGGGAGAACATGCAAACTCCACCCAGAAAGGCCCCGGACCGGGATTTGAACCGGCAACCTTCTTGCTGAGAGGCAACAGCTCTACCAGTTGTGCCACCATGCTGCCCATGGTGTATGTCAAGACAAGTTCAATGTACAATTCTACAAAGTACTTTGTACAAAGTATATATGATCACTAACTTTCTTGTTTTTCCAGTGTCACCTGACTCTACTGTTCATTTATGGTTGCATTTGAAGACAGAACAGTCATGAAGAAATCCAGATATCAACAGGAATTCATTCTGGCCATGAGAAGGAAACTGTCGCCCCAAGTCACCCACAGTTACCAGCCTGATCTGTTTTTCCTCTCGAGGTTTGTGTTAATCCAATTGCACTCATTTGTTCAGCTGAGTCAGACAGGAATTTAGCTTGTTACACTTTTCCCATGTTTCTGCATGTGTCAGAGCCAAAGATACTCATCCACTCCTTGTAAGGACTGAGGCAGGTTGAGACACAGATCGAGTCTGTGCTGAGTTTGTGCAACAGCAGGAACAACACCCCTGATGTTCTCCACTACACAGACTGTTTCATGAACCCTAAAGTGAAAGTGTAACGGCACAGTATCATTCACTGCATACACATCACTCTCTACACGCCATGCATTATCTCTAGACGTGATATATTAGTGTTGTTTTATTCTTTATAACAGATGTAGTATTTATAAGAATGAAGGAACTGTAAGTATGGTCAAATGTGATAAGTGCGTTTGAAGTGGCAACCTGCTCAGAGTA
Source organism: Garcialebias charrua (assembly GCA_038048925.1). Classification (NCBI taxonomy): domain Eukaryota; kingdom Metazoa; phylum Chordata; class Actinopteri; order Cyprinodontiformes; family Rivulidae; genus Garcialebias; species Garcialebias charrua. Next base: position 12,432 of record JBBPBX010043587.1, read on the forward strand.
TTCCCACCAGTTCAGTGGCAGCTGGGATAATGGACAACCACGCTGTGACCCTGAAATGTTGAATGATATTCCCCTTTGTTTCTAGCCTGGCCCTCGCCATTCCTACGCAGCTCCGCTCAATTCTCATTTCCCTTCACTGCTGGGTCTGGGACTTGTCCCATAGACAAGGATATCTCCGGTAGATTTTTGACCGGACCAATCAGAGAACAGAAGGCGGAGTTTTGAACGACGTCGACTGACGTCGTCATTCAAAATGGCTGCCGCCACGAAGGAATTTTCAATAAAACAAGGTAAAAAACTATTATTTCTCTGCTGATAAAAAATGTATTTCTTAGCTAACGTTATATCAGAAGTGTTCCTGAGCAATCAGAGAGCAGAAGGCGGAGTTTTGAACGACGTCGACTGACGTCGTCATTCAAAATGGCTGCCGCCACGAAGGAATTTTCAATAAAACAAGGTAAACTATTATTTCTCTGCTGATAAAAAATATATTTCACCGCTGACGTTATATCAGAGTCAGAGTCAGAGTCAGAGAGAATTTATTGTCATTTGCACCGCATGTAGTACATGTGTTGAAAACGAGATTATGTACACAGGGTCCCAGTTACATCCAACAACAAATGCAAGAGAAAAACAATAATAACATCTAGGATTAACTAAGAGAGACATCAGCTAGTAATACACTAAGCCCTAATGTAGTAGAAAAACATCATTATAAACAGCAGCACGAACATGAGCAGATGGTCACAGATGAACGCAGCAACAAGAAACAGATCAGCATCAGCATGATGTGACATTTTGCAGTGTTTATTCTTATTATTTATTTATTCATGAGTCTGACAGCCTCAGGGTAGAAGCTGTTCCTCAGTCTAGTGGTTCTACATTTGATGCTCCTCAACCTCCGTCCCGAGGGGAGTGGTGCAAAGAGTGAGTGTGCTGGGTGAGTGAGGTCTTTCATGATGCAGGTGGCTCTTTTTCTGCATCTGGAGGTGTAAATGTCTGTGATGGTGGGGAGACTGACTCCCACAGACTTCTGTGCAGCCTTCACCACTCTTTGTAGAGCTTTCCTCTCTGCAACTGTGCAGCCTCCATGCCACACGTTGATGCTGGAGCACAGGACGCTCTCCACTGCACACCTGTAGAACGAGGTGAGGACTGAGCTTCTCAGACCGGCTCGTCTCAGCCGTCTGAGGAAGTAGAGTCTCTGATGACCTTTCTTGATCAGGCTGGTGGTGTTATTGCTCCAGCTGAGGTTATCATTCATGTGTACACCCAGGTATTTGTAGCTGGAGACCACCTCCACCGCAGATCCACCTATATACAGTGGGGTGTGGGTGTGTTTGTTCCTTGAGCTTAACAGTTCCTAAATCAATTCACGAAATGGTCAAATCTGCTGGATTTAAATAGTTTCGGTTTGACATTTTCCAAACAGCCTCGGGTGCGCTACGAAAATAAATGATAAAAAATCGAATTTTATCTCAAATGTTTCATCTAGGCCAACAGTCAGTAAATTAGAGACATATAATTACACACTGGTAGCAGAAAAAATATCCACCGAGTGGTTTCTGAGCTTTTTATCTGAATAGCCTGGACCTCGCCAGGCTAAACTAACAAAACTCCGCCTTCTGTTCTCTGATTGGTCCATTCAAAAATCTAACGGAGAAATCGCTGTCTATGGGAGAGATGCCAGACCCTAGTACAAAGCGAAGTGAAGGACATGGGTCTGGTATCAACCAGGCTACTTTGTTTCACAAAGTTCTTTGTTTTACAGTTCAGGGCTCCTCTCTTACTTTGTAAAATTCTGTGAGGTCTGCTCAAGAAACATTTTCTCAAGAAAAGGTATGTTTAGTTTTTATATCTGTCACTGAACATTGATAACTATTAAATAAAATAAGTCGTTTTTTTCCGTTTTAATGAAAATGAATAACTTAGAAAATGTGCACTTTATATTATGTTGAATTAAATTACTCAATAGCTATGTTTACCTGCACAAACTTCTTTGATTGGATTGAAATGTATTTGTATTAAATAATCAGAATGTATCGTTTACATTTGATCATGACGAGCGTTTACATGCAGCGGCTTTTATTCAGAACAAAAGTACTGACATGAGCAGAGTGGTAAACTCTCCTTAAAAAAACAGAAGAAGGAGCTCTACTTCCATGATGAACATACACAAACCTGAGCGCCCACAATGGACCTGTGACAGGTTTTAATGGTGGTGGAGACGTTGAATGATATTGAATGATACGTTGACTGAGCTGCAGGTGATACAGATCATTTTGAGCTCTTGCAGAGTTTCTAGTAGAAATGTGTCGCTCACCGATCAGTTTTACTTCCCTGACATATTAGTATCTAGCCAGGCGGAAATATGTGAGGTTGACAGGTCGTACATGCACAGTCAGGTCAGTTTTCCACAAGTGAAATAAAATGACCAGATTAAGTCCAACAACTTGCAGTCAGGTCATCTGGACAGTTTCTTTTTTGTTTTGTTTTTTTGTGCTGAAACATGCCATAACAAACACGCTCATAAGGTTCAACAGCTCTGACAGAGAGAAAGAGAAATGTGTTTTTATACTACCCTGATGCATACTCAATAATTCAGGTAGAAAAATCTAAGAAAGCTAAGTCTGGTCCTCCTTAGAGTGTTTTTATACTCTTTAAAACTATACGAACAGCCTCTCATTGTCTTAGGGATAAATTATTTTAAGGACATTTATAAATAAATACCTGAAATTTGGAGTTGTACTGACCATCATTGCATCATTTAATTTCCACTTAATAAAATTATTATTTTTAAAAGAGATTCTTCTGGACCAAGAGGTGCACATTATGCCTCATCTCCCCATGGGAAGAATAAGGACCCTCCATCTGCCTCAACAATCCTTGATGCATCAAACCATGTTGTTAAGTATTGGTATGAAAACACAATTTATGTGAATACCGTAAATACAAAAATTGGGAACCAGCTTCACTTGTTGGGTCCAACATTCCTGGCACCAAATTATTGGACATCAAAACTGAAGTGTTTTTGTGTTTTGTGGAGTAAAAACATGGCGTTGCGATTTTGAGTAGGCTTAAGTCAGCACTGAGAAGTTAGGTGTGATGTTCAGGGTGAGGGAATACATGAAGTCAACAGTGAGACTTCAAAAAGACAAAAACAAGTGTGCGTGCCCATTTGTGGGCTTGTGTTCATGAAATAAGCGATAAAAGTCGGGATGCCTTACCTACTCTGAAGTTGGGGGCTGTCAGCGTGTCTGTGGTGTGGCCGTTCTCACTGATGATGGTGGTGGTGTTTCCCTTCTCACAGTTGTTGTGACATCTGCTTCCTATACAGGTCACTTTGCAAATGGTGGGAGTGAAGACCACCTTGATCCTTCCTGTATGATTACCGACTGCTGCCGAAAATATGGCGAAGGAAACGAGGGAGAGGGAAAGCAGAAGAGGTCTGGTTATTCTTTGATCCATTGGAAATTAAATTACCTTCAGGCTGAAGCTTGCCACACTGATCTGACGAGGCTCCAGTCAAAACATTTCAAAAAGCTACTGTGTAATTTTCGATTCCTGAAAACTTAAGGATGTGGATCCTCTTTCAAAGTTTTTCTATCTATCTGTTCTTTCTCCCTCTCTGCTTCTCCTAAATCCAACGGCGCCTGTGAAATGTGAGCAAGAAGAAACGGGGAAAAAAAAGAACGAGGGAGAGGTTAGCAAACAAAACTCTGGGATGCCATCCAATTCTTCATCAGACGTCTACGAGACGTGGGTATGAAGCTTATTTCAAAACAGACAAACAGGATATGCAAACTTCAGCTTCTGTGCTCATTTTTCTTGCTCTTCAGATTTTTTTTCTCTACGGTAAATTTCGACTTGAGGTTTGCCTCACTTCCTTCAGAACGTTGGCATCTCACATCAAGACAAAATTCCACAGGAATCTTTTGTCAACAGCCAGGGGAAGGACCCTCGAAAGGTTGCCTCTTGAACGACAGTGAACCAAAACTTTATCTGGTCTTTTCCCTGTCTGCAGCGTCTTGTTTCCCACCCTCATCAAAAACCAACCCTCAGTCCAAACTGATGGGAAGAAAAGATAACTGAAGGCGTAAACCCTGGCAAGGATACAAAATCCCATTTACTTCAGTATGCAATACAAATGGTCTGTCTGCCTGCTTTTATATCCCACATTCCACTTCTTATGTAAATTCTCTTCATTTTTCATGTCTCTGAATCAGGTAATACTCGTTTCCCACTGTACTGATTCTCAGCGTCCCTGTGTTGGATCCAAACCCCTGTCTCTAACGCTCAGTACTCAGTCTGTGGTTGTCAGCTGTTCACCCAGACTCGTGGAGTAAAGCCAAGCAACCAGATGGAATGATTTCCAAACCTCAAAGGCAGGAAAAACCTTTGAATAACATGCCCCAAGCTCCCTCAACATTCACTAATAGGCGCAAAGATTTACTATTAAAGAAGGACCAAATATTTTGTAGTGGTTATAACTTACTGCTGAGGTCAACCAATTTTGAATCTACGTCAAGAATCATATATAGGCATCCTAGATTTGAACTCTAAACATGGTTTACCCAGTTTCTTTAGTTGAAAAGGTTGTTTCTAAAATGAAATAAACAATGAAAAGGACAGGGCAAAAAAGTGAGGGTGTTCTCTACTTTTTAGGAAGATAAATGAGTGCTTGTTAGTTGAATTTTCATTTCATTCCTAACATTTGCCTATACCCACTCTATGGGTATATGCCTGTAAATGGTCCACATAATCTCCTGCAGTTTAACTGGAGTCACATACAACACTAAAAACGTTCTCATTAAATAGTCACAAGATGTGTGAGTATGCTCATGAATTTGCTTCATGTTGACCACTGGCAATACAACAATGCTATTTCAAAATTAAACAAGACAATATAAAAGAAATTGTGTATTTTTGTCATAAGCATTGTTGTTTTGGATCAGCCATTAAAAGTTGGACTTTTCCAACGTGAAGGTTCTCAGTTATGGCCATGGTAATCCCAGTAAATTCCATCAAAGGTAACTGGAATTTAGTTTGTCTGAATTTTGATTTTGTTTTGATTCTCATCTTTCTCAGTTAAAACAGAAAAATGCACATTAAACAATAGAGAGTTGCTTAAATTCAGCAAGTTGAATTCACATGGAAATCTTTTTTCAACTCGATCATTAGGGGTGTTGTTGTCACTTGAAAGATGTTTCAGTCACAGGGATAAAGGTGCAAACTGGAGTAAAACTGTTTAGGGATTAAAATCAAAGATGCATTTGTAAGTAATGGAAGTTAAGTTAAGATAAGATAAGATAGAACTTTATTGATCCCGCAGGAAATTGTTGTGCCCAGTTTCAGTACAAAGGAACATACACGAGGATTCACACAACCTATAAAAAATAACAAAGAATATAAAAACACCAACAATTAAGGTCCAAAACAGGTCAGATGTGGGCAGAAACATTCAAATGTTTATTGTAGTGCAGGATTAAGTTTTATTGTCCCTTAGTTCACATATGCCGATAAAATATCTTATGAACCAAGCCCACAAAGAGCCTAATGACCCTCAGGAGGAAGGGGAGGGACTCTAATGTGGATGACAATTTGGGTTGTCATTTTTTAATTTGCTTATAATTTATTTAACCTTTTAAAATCTCATTCAGATTGTGCCGCCGCTTTGGTGTGGGGGATAAGCGCGCGGCACATGTTCTAAGGCTGGGCCTCTCTGCAGGCGTCGCGGGTTCGCGTCCCAGACCCGACGAGCTGTTTCTGCAGTGTCTCTCCCCTCTCTCTACCCGTTTCGCCCTCATCCTCTACAATAAAGGCCACTAGAGCCCAAAAATGTAAAAAATAATAAATAAATAAAAAATCTCATTCAGATCACTTTCTCAAGGGAGGGCCCAAAGGCCCTAAACATACAGGTTTTTGGAAGAATCCAGTGTAGCTGGGGAAAACCCGCACAAGCAAGAAAAGAACATGAAAACACCACACAGAAAGACCCCAGGTCCAACTGGGCTTGAACCCAGGACCTTGATGCTGCAAGGCAACAGTACTGCTAACCAGCTGTTGTTGCCATTTGTTGCCCAAGTGACTGCTTGTCACCTACCTCCATCCATTCCATGTTGTTGTTTCTTTTATACCTTCAAATGGTTTGATTAGTGAACAATAAAAAAATAAAATAAAGAGGACGTTCTGGTTGTCCAACAGGTTCATACTGTACAAAAAGTAGAGTTTTTATTTTCCTGCTGACATCGTCTGCACAGTGGAAATTACTGTGTGCTCACATTATAGGCTGCTTAAGGAGCACAATGATGAGGTGCAAAGATTTGAATGGCAAATTAGTGGCTTAAAACAAAAGCTTTACAATTTGAGTTACTTTATGTTCAGGTTTTATTTGGACTACAAGTGATAATGACAATAAGGTTGACAAAATGATCCTACAGAAAAGATATGTTTATTTTCTTCTGTAAAACATTTGCATGAACACTGAAGTTACAAAAACTCTGCTAAATGTTAAATATGCACAACGGCCTATAAATAATAAAATAAATGTCACATTTTTGTCATCTGTGTATGTTCCCATACTTGACAGACGAAATTGGTCTCTGCATTTAACCCAACCACCACCAGGTGGTGCAGTGAGCAGCCGTAGTCAGCGCCCGGGGAGCTGGGGAAAATAGATGTGCACTCATAGACACCCCAAGGTGTGCCGTGGCCGGGGTTCAAACCTGGGTCCTTCGGATCCCAAGTCTGATTCCCCTGCCACTACACCATCTTGGCCCCCAATCACGCTAACCTTTTGTCATTATATGACTTAGCATTGTACAGTTCTCTAGAATGGGGGTACAGCTACGCTTCTGTATCCCCATTCTACACCTAAGAATGTCTTTGACTCACAGCCATCAGCGTCTATTGAGAAAGCTTTTCAGCCAAGAGATGAAATGTCTTCAGAAATCAACAACCAGTCCAGCTGCCTTCACCTTGACTTTTTCAAAGTGTACTCCAGAATAGATCAGCATGTGGGTGTCGGGGAGGTCCTGTCCCAAGTAGAGGAGTTTAAGTATCTCTGGGTCTTGTTCACGAATCAGGGAAAAATGGAGCGAGAGATCGATAGGCAAATAGATGTGGCATCTGCAATGAAGATGGCGCTGTACTGGTCTGTTGTGGTGAAGAGAGAGCTGAGTCAAAAGGTGAAGCTCTCAGTTTACCAGTTGATCTACATTCCTACCCTCATCTATGGTCATGAGCTTTGGGTTGTGACCGAAAGAATGAGATCACGGATACAAGCGGCCAAAATGAGTTTTCTCCGTAGGGTGTCTGGACTCTCCCTTAGAGATAGGGTGAGAAGCTTGGTCATCCGGGAGGGACTCGGAGTAGAGCCGCTGCTTCTCCACATCGAGAGGAGCCAGTTGAGGTGACTCGGGCATCTGGTTAGGATGCCTCCTGGACGCTGCTCTGGTGAGGTGTTCTGGACACGTCCCACCAGGAGACCCAGAGGAAGACCCGGGACACGCTGGAGGGACTATGTTTCTCAGTTGGCCTGGGAACGCCTTGGGATTCCCCCGGAGGAGCTGGCCCAAGTGGCTGAGGAGAGGGAAGTCTGGGCCTCCTTACTCAGGCTGCTACCCCCATGACCCGTCCCCGGAGAAGCGGAAGAAAATGGATGGAAGGATGGGTTGTCAACCAAGGTGGGTACAATGTGGCCCAAGGCAAGAGACCTGTGGTAGGCAGAATTTTTATACCCATGAAAATACTGGTGAAAATGATGACACTGCAAAAATTATGAAGTGATAAGAGTACAAAATCACACTGAGTCAATACAAAAATGAAATATTTTTCTTTCAGCTACTCCCTTCTGCAGGGTCACAGCAAGTGAACTTCCATAAATAAATAAAAATCTGGCAATTGTTTTGCGCACGCTTCCTGATGCAACCTGGGCTCCATCCTGCAGCCTCAGGACTACAAGACTGCAGCACTGACACACTTTGAATACTGGAAACAAATATAATACCAACATTCCAAAAGACACACTGGAACGTGACCAAGACATATTTTTGTCGAGTCTGCACTTTTGTGATTGGTAACTGAATCTATTTAAGATTTGTTTGTCTGTTTCAAAGAGTTGTGGTAAAACTGGATTTACTCACGTTAGCATGTTAACAATAATTCAATTCAGTTTATTTGAATACCACCAATTCACAACAAAGTTGTCTCAGGGCACTTTACATGAACATTCATATAAATAGAAAAGTCAGTTACAGTAATTCCATGTTTATCGCGGGGGATCTGTACCCTGAATCCCCACGATAAGTGAAAAACCAGAGTAGTAATAGAAGTACAAGTACTAAGTAGTAGTTTATTTTAGTATAAATATATACAGTGTGTATATATATATATATATATATATATA
>JBBPBX010043588.1:6998-21896 GCA_038048925.1 Garcialebias charrua
TGAGCCAGAGTGTCTGATGAATCCGAAGCAGAACCTCAGCAGCTGAGCCAGAGTGTCTGATGAATCCGAAGCAGAACCTCAGCAGCTGAGCCAGAGTGTCTGATGAATCCGAAGAAGAACCACAGCAGCTAAGCCAGAGAGTCTGGTTAAGTCGAATTAGAAACTCAGCCAAAGTGTCTAGGTGAAGCCGAAGTAGAACATCAGCAGCTGAGCCTGAGCTTATGAAAAAGCCTGAGCAGAACCTCAGCAGCTAGGTCAAAGTGTCTGATGAAGCCAAAGAAGAATCTCGGCAGCTAGGTCAGAGTGTCTGATGAAGCCAGAGTAGAACCTCAGCAGCTGAGCCAGAGTGTCTGGTGAAACCGAGATAGAACTTTAGCAGCTGAGCCAGAGTGTGTGATGGAGCTGAAGCAGAACATCAGAAGCTGAGCCAGAGTGTCTGTTGAAGCTGAAGTAGAACCTCAGCAGCTTAACCAGAGCGTGTTAGTAAGCCAAAGCAGAACCTCAGCAGCTGAGCCAGAGTGTGTGTTGAAGCCCCCCTCCCTGGGTAAAGACCCACGGAGCCCAACCCGTGTGCGCGGACAACCCTTAGACAGACTGCGTGACCTCAAGCCCAGGTAAAGGCATGCGGAGCCCTCCTCGGTGTACACCGACCACGCTTCCCCTAACTCTGTGCCCCCTCCATGGGTAAAGGCCCACGGAGCCCCCCAGGTACGCACAGACCACCCTTAGCCAGAATCTCAGCAGCTAGGTCAGAGTGTCTGGTGAAGCCGAATTAGAACCTCTGCCAGAGTGTCTGGTGAAGCCGAATTAGAACCTCATAAGCTGAGGTAGAGTTTCTGATGAATCCGAAGCAGAACCTCAGCAGCTGAGCCAGTGTCTGATGAATCCGAAGCAGAACCTCAGCAGCTGAGCCAGAGTGTCTGATGAAGCTGAAAAAGAACCTCAGCATCTGAACTAGAGTGTCTGATGCATCCGAAGCAGAACCTCAGCAGATGAGCCACAGTGTCGGATGAAGCTGAAGCAGAACCTCAGCAGCTGAGCCAGAGTGTGTGATGAAGCCGAAACAGAACCTTAGCAGCTAAGCCAGAGAGTCTGGTGAAGCCGAAGTAGAACCTCAGCAGATGAGTCAGAGCGTGTGAAGAAGCCGAAAAAGAACCTCAGCAGTTAGGTCAGAGTGTCTGATGAATCCGAAGCAGAACCTCAGTAGCTGAGCCAGAGAGTGTGATGAAGCCAAAGCAGAACCTCAGCAGCTAAGCCAGAGTGTGTGATGAAGCTGAAGCAGAACCTCAGCTGCTGAGCCAGAGTGTCTGATGGAGCCAAAGCAGAACATCAGCAGCAGAGCAAGATTGTCTGATTAATCCGAAGCAGAACCTCAGCATCTGAGCCAGAGTGTCTGATGAAACCGAAGCAGAACCTCAGTAGCTGAGCCAGCGAGTGTGATGAAGCCAAAGCAGAACCTCAGCAGCTGAGCCAGAGTGTGTGATGGAGCCAAAGCAGAACATCAGTAGCAAAGCCAAAGTGTATGATGAAGCCGAAACAGAACCTTAGCAGCTAAGCTAGAGAGTCTGGTTAAGCCGAATTAGAAACTCAGCCAAAGTGTCTGATGAAGCCAAAGCAGAACCTCAGAAGCTGAGCCAGATTGTCTGATGAAGCCGAAAAAGAACCTCAGCAGCTGAGCCAGAGTGTGTGATGAAGCCAAAACAAAACATCAGTAGCTCAGCCAGAGTGTGTGATGAAGCTGAAACAGAACCTCAGCAGCTGAGCCTCTTTTCCTACCCGTTTGCTCCCAAAGTAGAATCTCGGCAGCTAGGTCAAAGTGTCTGATGAAGCCAAAGCAGAACCTCAGCAGCTGAGCCAGAGTGTCTGATGAAGCCAAAGCAGAATCTCGGCAGCTAGGTCAGAGTGTCTGATGAAGTGCTCTCTCTCTCTCTCTCTCTCTCTCTCTCTCTCTCTCTCTCGCTCGCTCGCTCTCTCTCTCTCTCTCTCTCTCTCTCTCTCTGTGAGAGGATCTGTAATTTGGAACCCACTCTGTCAATTTAAAGTCTGTAACCAGATTCAATATGTTTAAAAAACAATCTAAACTCTGGCTGTGTCAAAACAGCATTGCAATCATGCTTAATATATTTTATTCATCCATTTGTTTTATTTATGTGACTCATCTAGTTTAGAAAAATCCTTTAGTTTTGAGATATGATCTACCATTTTGTCTAAACAAATTTAAATCAGTGTACCGTTTACATCACCCAACCCCTGAAGTGTTGAAATAATTCAGAAAACATACCCTGATGCATGCTCAATTCAGAAAACAGTTTTACAAAACAGTTTTATAGAACAGGCAAGTGGTTAAATGCATTTTCTCTTATCATTGTCAGTATTTTAGTTGTCATGATGACAGGAGAGGCACTGCCTCACTTGCCTCCTTTGACTGCACGTCTCTGGTTCCTGCCGTGGACAATGATGACTATGTTCCTATCGTCGACGATGACTTTGTTCCTGCCGTCGACGACTGTGTTCCTGCCATCGACGACGACTGTGTTCCTGCCGACGAAGACGCTTGTGTTCCTACCGACGAAGACGTTTGTGTTCCTGCCGACAAAAACTTTTTTGTTCCTGCCGACGAAGACGTTTGTGTTCCTGACGACTACGATATTGTTCCTGACTACGACGATATTGTTCCTGCCGACTACGATATTGTTCCTGCCGATGATGATATTGTTCCTGCCGACGACGTTCCTGCCGGCGACGGTCATGTTCTGGCCGGTGTTGCTGTTCCTGCCAACGGCGTTTTGGTTCCTGTCATAGTTGGACAATCTCACGGCCGCCCGCCGGACGGTGCTCTTCACGATGGACGGCCTCCCGGTCGCCCGTCGGACATGACCCTGCTTGGTGGTCAACCTCCCGGTTGCCCGTCGGACGTAACCCTATGTGATGGACAGCCACCCGGTCGCCCACCTGAGGGGTTCCTGACTGGAACGGACATCCCACGCGATGGACGTTCTCCCGGTCACCCGTCGGATGTTGCTCTGCATGGTGTTTTTTTGTCTGGTGCAGATGTCCTGGCCGTTATGTTTGAACATTTGAGTTTCCAGTTTTAGTCTTTGTTTGGCTTTCGGGATATTGCTTCAGTTTCGTTTTGCATGTAGCTTTCGCAGTTTTTAGGTTTAGTCTTTTTGTGTTTGGTTTCCATGTTTTTGGGTCTGGTCTTTTGTGTTTAGCCTCTGTGTTTTTTAAGTCTAGTTTTGGTTATGTTTAGTTTCCGTGGTCTAGTTTTCATGCGTTTGCTCCCAGGCCTCGTCCTGCCGGTTTTTCGTTTGTTGTCCTTGTGTTTTTGTCCCCTGTCCTTGTGTTTTGTTTTCGCTCTTGTCTTTGGCCTTGGTGTTTGTCCCAGGTCCTTTTCCTGTCGGTTTTTGGTTTGTTGTCCTTGTGTTTTGTCCCCTGTCCTGGTGTATTTGTCTCCTGCCCTTATGTTTTGTTTCCCGTCTTTGTGTTTCCTTCTTGCCGGCCATCCCTATGGTTCCTCCCTCCGCCCACCCTGGTTTTTTGGGGGTGCTCTTTGGGGACTCCTGGGGGCGTCTTTGTGGGGGTGGGGGGTACTGTAAGGATAGCTCCCTCAGTTGGTCTGTCTCCCTCCTTACGTCTCTCAGGTCTGCGTGTGTTTGTAATTTTAGGTAATTTTGGCGTGTATATTAGTTTGCATATATGTATGTGTGATTGTCGGGTCATTCGTCCGTGTTCCCTGGTGTCGTGTCCTTGTGTCCATGCTTCAGCTACTGTTCCTTAGTTTTGTGAGTACTACCATGTCAGTCCTTGAGTTTCTAGTGTTAAAGTCACAGTTTAGCTACAGTTACTAGGTTTTGTGAATTACAGCTACGTCAGTGTTTTTGGTTTTTGTGATTCAACGTTTTTTTTATTTTTCTACGCGTGCTTCCGAGTGTCTGCCTGTCTGCACAACTGGGTTCATCTACAACCACACAACAATTTAAAGGGGTTGTAGGTCCGGCAAAATCCAAGCTGGACTTCAAAACGTGTTTACCTTCTCAGTGTCTCGGTGATACTTGCTTTAGACATCAGAAGTTGTGGCAGTTCTTGGTTTGGTTTCAAGATAAGTTATTCCAGAAAAGAAATTCATTCACAGTTTGAAGCCGTGACACTCGGTTCGGGTTTCATAGCAACTTGCTATAACCCTTTGCTGACAGGACGGGGTCTTTGACTCATGACTCAAGTCCAAATGCAGAAAAGAGAAAGTCAGCACTTCTCAAACTTCCTCCTGCACTGAAAGTTCCAGGAAGCTTGAAACTCTTAACAGGACCTGACGTCAGAGTTTTCTTCTCCGTTCATTGGTTCAATTGACCAGTGAATGGAAGGAGATTTGTTGACGTCAGTTAGGAATGTTTAGAAAACAAGAAGCAGACTGTTTTAAGAACAGAGGAAGAATGTTTTTAGAAACAGACAGAAGAAAAGAGTCACCAGTTAAATGAATATCTGATCAAACTGTTTTTCTCATTTCTAAACAAAACTGAAATTTCAGTCTGACATATAATTTGAACTTTGTCATAGTTCTTTGACTAAGACATAATGAAAAAATATACCAGCACAGTGGCGTAGGCAAGGGGGGTTTGGGGGGTTCGAACGAACCGCCCACTTTTAAAGGAGAAGTTGACAATGCTAAACTAATGTGCCTGGATAGGTCAATGGGTAAAGCGTCTGCCTTCAGTCCCAAAGCTCATGGAGTCCCGCATGGTACGTTTTTTTCTTTTTTTAATTCATTCCAAATTAAAAAAGCACAAGAAAACTATTTACAAAACAGCAAGGAATAAAACAATGCATTAAATGAAAGGAATCAGACGAAGAAAATAATCTTATCTGCCCCTTCTCAAACTATTTTTTTTTCAAACACTCGATTCAAACAACTAATTTTACATTTGTCTTTTATTGGATAAAAAAAGTAGTTAATATGCCTGTGAAGAAAGAAGAATGTGTTAACCACAGGCTGTGGTTAACACATTCTTCTTTTTTTATCCAATAAAAGAGTGTTTGAAAAAAAAATAGTTTGAGAAGGGGCAGATAAGATTATTTTCTTCGTCTGATTCCTTTCATTTAATGCATTGTTTTATTTCTTGCCGTTTTGTAAATAGTTTTCTTGTGCTTTTTTAATCTGGAATGAATAAAAAAATAAAAAAACGTTGTACCATGCGGGACTTGAACTCATGAGCTTTGGGACTGAAGGCAGACGCTTTATCCATTGACCTATCCAGGCACATTAGTTTGGTTTGGTCAACTTCTCATTTAAAACGAACCGTCCCCCCAAAAATTCTGGCTACGCCCATGCCAGCATAGTAATGATCATTCACATATTAAGAATACACCAGCATATACGAGTGACAACTTATGCAAAAAACAAATGATCATAAAATGACATAAGTTATTCTGTTGATCAATTCTGAATTACCACAAATTAAAAGGGTCTTTTCTGATTGATTTGTGTTCTAGATTCAAATTAAACTGGAATAAAACAGTGATTTTGTCCTTCACTGCATGTTCTCAGAGAAAAGGAGAGAGCTTCAGTGAAAAGGTGAGTTCACGTGTTTTCACCGACAGTTCAGAGACCAGGGTGTTCTATTACAGTCCCCCTTTTTGGAAGTCATCGCCTGTCCATGGGGATGAGTTCCAACTAGAAAGGATACCACCCAATGTCTCTGATCTTGATATAATCTAGCAAGTGAAAAAACAAATAAAAAATTATAATCCCATATCGTTTATAGGTAATTCCAGACTGTTTGTTGGTAATTCCATAATGTTTGTAGGTAATTCCATACTGTTTTAGGTAATCCCATTGCGGCAAATTTATAATCCCTTGGAAGACAGAGTCTTTAATCCATTGGAACAAAGCTTATAATCCACAGCGGTAATTCCACAACGATTAGAGTTGTTGATTTCATCAGCAACAATTGTTTTTATCAGCATGTAGAGGAGATCCCTCGATTGACACAGAGGAGGCGACCCTTGGATAAAGGTTGAAGACCAACGTTGGAGTTTCAGGTCCTCACATAGAAGGTTGTAGGCTAGTTGGTTTCCAGTCGGTGCCACTCTGTTTCTATGTGTCATGCTTTTATGTGGTTTGAGATGGGCTTATGATTGGGATTTTACATTAAGCCTTACCTATATGCACCTGGTATGTAAGCTATCATGGTTCAGATCAGCTACAATACCAAGTAAAGGATGGATAATTCTATAAAAGTTAGATGTAGGGATATATACTTATACAGTAGAAGGTTCAGGAGGGCTTCTGTAATGAAGGCCTCTTCTTCCAAACTATTCCTACATTCATAACTTGTTTAAAGTTAGATTTATCATAGAAAAGAAAAATATAGTTTGGTATACCCTGATGCATGCTCAATAATCCAGGTACATTCAAAAAAAAGTGTAGAAACGTTTCGTATTTCGTCCGAAACACTTCCTCAGTCTGAGCTGCTGTATTCAGCTCAGTCTTATAAATAGCACCCTCTCACAGTGGATCGACCAGTTGGCTGATGACAACCTGAAACAGCTGCTCACATGATCAAGGAGGACCATCAGCCTAACGATGGATCGTTAGCACCCTGATGGTTGTTTTTGATATTCATAGAGGGCTGAGTGATACTAGCAATAACAGCGTTGTATAAGGGGGACAGTTGAACCCGGACTTCCAGGGCTTCCACCCTGTTTAATGATGGACGGTTTCTTTTCACAAAGATGGCCTCCTTTACTCCTCTCTCAAATTATTGTTCCTCTCTATCAAGGATGTGAATATCTTCATCCCTGAAAGAGTGACCGCTGGCATGTGATGATGTTGATATTCTGTGCTGGGCCATCCTTTTGGCCAGTGGCTGTTTAGTTTCCCCTATATAAGACTGATCACAGCCCTCCTGACACTGAACAGCATACACAATATTACTCTGTTTGTGCCGGGGGACTGGATCTTTGGGATGAACCAGTCTTTGCCGTAATGTATTTTGGGGTTTAAAAGCCACTGGGACGTTGTGTTTAGAAAATAAACGTCTCAATGTCTCTGAAACTCCCGCAACATACGGAATGACCACTGGTCTGGGTCTGGGTTCCTTCTTTTCACCTGATGGCTGGCTGGAGTCCTGTTTGGGTTTCTTCTCTGCTTTCAGGAAGGCCCAGTTAGGATATCCACATTTCTCTAGAGCCTGTTTTGTGTGTGATTTCTCCTTCTGTCTGGCTCCTGAGTTAGTGGGGACGCTGTCTGCTCTGTGATACAGAGTCCTGATGACTCCTAACTTGTGCTCCAGAGGGTGATGGGAGTCAAACTGTAAATACTGGTCTGTGTGAGTGGGTTTGCGGTACACCTCAGTTTGCAAATTTCCTCTATCAGAAACTGAGACCTCACAGTCCAAGAAAGCCAACCTGCCATTTTTTACATCTTCTCGTGTGAACTTGATATATTTATCCACAGAGTTGATGTGATCAGTGAAATGTTGGACTTCCTGAGATTTAATTTTAACCCAGGTGTCGTCAACATACCTGAACCAATGACTTGGTGGTCTCCCTGAAAAGGACGTCAAGGCTCTCTTTTCTACCTCCTCCATGTACAGGTTGGCAACAATAGGAGAAACTGGAGACCCCATAGCACACCCATGTTTCTGCCTATAATATTGCTCCCCATATGTGAAGTAGGTTGACTGCAGGCACAGTTTCAAGAGTTGACACAGTTGCTCTGTGGAAAGCGTGGTCCTGCTGTTCAGAGTGGTGTCTGATTTTAACCTTAAACAGACCACCTCTACTGCCTCATCAACAGGAATGCACGTAAAGAGTGATGTGACATCAAAATGTTTAAACTAAGTGGTTTTTTGAATGTCCAGAGGACCAGACCATCTTTTTTAGATAGTTTGGTATAATTGCCTCTTGTCCTTTAGATGAACAACACAAGTTTTTGGTTTCTACCTTTAGAATTTGGAGTCTATGGCGAGACTCGTTTCAAAAATTTAGGTAACCTTAAAATAGAATTGTGGGAGTAGGCTAAATTTGGAAAGTTGTGAGATCAGTGTAGATTATAGTACCTAAGGTAGCATTAATCTAAAATGGCTTTTCAACGATTGAGGTTCAACAAATGAACAGCATGTTGGCATAGTTAAATCCATTGTAGTCTTTAACTAACATTAACACAAAACCTCTTTTGGCTGGGAGTGTTCAGAACCAATACAATATCTCAAACAATGACAAAAGTAGTAATTAAGCAACTAGAAAACAAAGTTTCACTGATTCAACTCACTCCTGTCGTCAGATTCCAACATGTAACACACAAGAAAAACAGGTCTTAGCTTTACAACCGATGTCAAATTAAATCCTGTGCAAAGCAAGTCGCATATCTTTTTGCTCCTTCCCTCCCTAAGTTTTCCTCCTTCCTGCTTGCTTTTTGTCTCGTCTGTGACTCTTCAGCGCTCACTCGAACCAATTTGCGATGGATTTAATAAATTGGGCTGTTTCATCTATGGATAAGATTTTTTCCACGAAGCGGACCGGGCCAGGAGAAGCGGCCTGCCCCTCTGACACGCACGCTGTCGGATACATGATGGACTCCTGGGGACAGTGGCAACCCATGTGTTTGACCGTCTTGTCTGTCGAAGACGTGGAAGATTTGTGGATTATTGGGATATTAGTAGCAGCTGCTCTGTTTTTTGGCGTGAGCGGAGCTGTCTGTTACTGGAAGATCAGGAAGACTTCGGCAGCTATCGGCACACTGGCCAAACTTCCTGATCAGCAAGAGTCTCTGATCCGGGCTGTGAGCTCCTCAACCCAGCTGTTGTACGAGCTGAACCGCACAATGGGAGCGGTAGACCACCGTGGACCTGCGGTGCGCTTTGGAACTCGTTTACAGCCGCCCGGCGTTAATCAGGGCACGGATGGAGGTTTGTAGCCTCGGAAACTCATTTGATTCGGCGATTTTGGACCTGAACAGCACCTGGACTCTGGAAGGCTGCAGTCAAAAAGAACACTGTGGCCTGGATTGAAGATAAACAAAAGAACTATCTAATCTAGTTTCTGCGCGACCTTGGAAAAGAAGAAGGCTGTTGGGAACTATTCTCCTGGAGTGAAGCTGAGAGACACTGCTGACCCCCTCCCCCTCCCTCCCCAGAGGTCCCTGGGAGTGTGCTCAGAGGCGCCGAGCTTAACATCTGCTGAACTGTGTTATCTGAAGTGCTGCTCACAGACTCTTTGATCTCCTTGCATGTCGTCAAATCTGCAACAATGTCTTGTCTGGCTGTGCTTATGCTGATAGAGTTTTTGGGACTTTATCATAGAGTGTCTTAAGGCAATCTTTGATAGATTCTTTTTTTGAATATCACAAATGATACCTATTGTGTTTTTCCTTTTTCCATATCTGTTTGACCTTCATCCGGAGACGGATGAGCGCGGCCGCGCAGAAGAACATGTAATGTGTTTGGAAATGCTGCAGCTTGCATACTCTTCCCTCTTCCGGACGACTGTGCTACATAATCACGTTGTATTACGGTGCAATGTTAATAAATAAATCTCTTAAACGGTTGTTAAAGCATAAATATGTAACATTTCAACACGCTGGCACTTAGAAACATTTTGAACAGAGACACATTTCTGGTCCCTCCTCACTCAGAGCCATATATGACTCAGCTCCACCTCACTCGCGCAGCAGCCTGGAATGCTCCGCCCCCATATGTCCCGTCTCAACTCTGGTCTCAACCGCTGCAAAGTTCTGTGATATGTTAATAAAACGTTCTAAATAAATAAAATAAAACCATGGATCACTGGTCCAGCAACACAAAAACACCCTGAAATCTGCAGAGCTTCACGCAGCCACGTTGGACATGAATTAATTCGCTCGTGACAAATCCACTTCCTCATTTCTGTCAGTGAAGGAAGAAGCGAACACCGCTGCGGGCTCGCTGAAGGGTTGACATGCGGGGGCGTGGGTTAGGGGGTGAACAGAGGAACAGAGGTTCTAGAATTGGAACCTTAGCAGCTGAGCCAGAGTGTCTGATGAAGCCAAAGCAGAATCTCGGCAGCTAGGTCAGAAGCCAAAGTAGAACCTCAGCAGCTGAGCCAGAGTGTGTGATGAAGCCAAAGCAGAACATTAGTAGCTGAGCCAGAGTGTGTGATGAAGCCGAAACAGAACCTCAGCAGCTAAGCCAGAGTGTCTGGTAAGGCCGAAGTAGAACCTCAGCAGCTGAAGTCTGATGAAGCCAAAGCAGAATCTCGGCAGATAGGTCAGAGTGTGTGATGAAGCCGAAACAGAACCTCAGCAGCTAAGCCAGAGAGTCTGGTTAAGCCGAATTAGAAACTCAGGCAGAGTTTCTGGTGAAGCCGAAGTAGAACCTCAGCAGCTGATCCAGATCGTGTGATGAATCCGAAAAAGAACCTCAGCAGCTGAGCCAGAGTGTCTGATGAATCCGAAGCAGAACCTCAGCAGCTGAGCCAGAGTGTCTGATGAATCCGAAGCAGAACCTCAGCAGCTGAGCCAGAGTGTCTGATGAATCCGAAGCAGAACCTCAGAAGCTGAGCCAGAGAGTCTGGTATGGCCGAAGTAGAACCTCAGCAGCTGAGCCAGAGTGACTGATGAAGACAAAGTAGAACCTCAGAAGCTGAGCCAGAGTGGCTGATGAATCCGAAGCAGAACCTTAGCAGCTGAGCCAGAGTGAGTGATGAAGCCAAAGCAGAACCTCAGCAGCTGAGCCAGAGTGTGTGATGAAGCCAAAGCAGAACCTCAGCAGCTGAGCCAGAGTGTGTGATGAAGCCAAAGCAGAACCTCAGCAGCTGAGCCAGAGTGTGTGATGAAGCCGAAACAGAACCGCAGCAGCTAAGCCAGAGTGTGTGATGAAGCCAAAGCAGAACCTCAGCAGCTGAGCCAGAGTGTGTGATGAAGCCGAAACAGAACCTCAGCAGCTAAGCCAGAGAGTCTGGTATGGCCGAAGTAGAACCTCAGCAGCTGAGCCAGAGCGACTGATGAAGACAAAGTAGAACCTCAGCAGCTGAGCCAGAGTGTCTGATGAAGCCGAAAAAGAACCTCAGCATCTGAACTAGAGTGCACTGCAAAAACGTAAAATCTTACCAAGTCTAATTTTCTAATTTCAAGTCAAAACCTCTTATCACACTTAATATAAGTCAAAAACATATTTCTAAGTAAGACATAACAACTTGTTTTGAGACAATGCATCTTGAAAATCTTGATAAGGCAAAAAGTCTTGAAAATATCTTGTTTTGAGTCATTTCTTATTTGAAACAAGCTTTTTTGACATTTCATTAACATTTGCAGTTGTCGTGAGGTTTGTAAAATGTGAAAAATCTTGTTTCAAGATAACAAACTAACTTGAATTAAGACAAATCTGCTTCTTTGATCAGCATGCCCACTCAAAGTATTAATCATTCTATTTTTTATACAGGTTCTGTTTAACTTTGAACAGACTCCATTGTCCTATTACAATTTCTTTAAACCAATAGTTCATTAACATTTTCTACATTGTATTTTTTTCCAAGGCTGAATACTACATAAACATACCTACTGTGCATCCATCCATCCATCCATTTTCTTCCGCTTATCCGGGGTCGGGTCGCGGGGGTAGCAGCCTAAGTAGGGAGGCCCAGACTTCCCTCTCCCCAGCCACTTGGAGCAGCTCCTCTGGGGGAATCCCAAGGCGTTCCCAGGCCAGCCGAGAAACATAGTCCCTCCAGCGTATCCTGGGTCTTCCTCTGGGTCTCCTCCCGGTGGGACATGCCCGGAACACCTCACCAGGGAGGCGTCCAGGAGGCATCCTAACCAGATGCCCGAGCCACCTCAACTGGCTCCTCTCGATGTGGAGAAGCAGCGGCTCTACTCCGAGTCCCTCCCGGATGACTGAGCTTCTCACCCTATCTCTAAGGGAGAGTCCAGCCACCCTGCGGAGAAAACTCATTTCAGCCGCTTGTATCCGAGATCTTGTTCTTTCGGTCATAACCCAAAGCTCATGACCATAGATGAGGGTGGGAACGTAGATCGATCGGTAAATTGAGAGCTTTGCCTTTTGACTCAGCTCTCTCTTCACCACGACAGACCGGTACAGCGCCCGCTTCACTGCGGACGCTGCACCTATCCGCCTATCGATCTCACGCTCCAGTTTTCCCTCATTCGTGAACAAGATCCCGAGATACTTAAACTCCTCCACTTGGGTAAGGACCTCCTCCCCGACCCGGAGAGGGCACGCTACCCTTTTCCGACTGCACCTACTGTGCAGTTTATATTAAATAGACAAATAATGCAGGTTCATTTCACATATTTAGTTTAACATATAATTTAACATATAATTGATTTTAATAAAATAAATATGTGGTTAGGACAGATTAAGCGGCCGTGGGGCGGCCGTGGCGTAGTGGTAATGGCAGTCGTCCCCGATCGGAAGGTTGGAGGTTCGAATCCTGGTTCCCCACACCATGTGTCGTTGTGTCCCCGGGCAAGACACTTAACCCCGAGTTGCTCCCGGTAGGACTGGATGGCGCCTTGCATGGGTCTGCCGCTACCGGTGTATGAATGTGTGTATGAATGGGTGGATGGTTGGTATTGTAAAGAGCTTTGGGGCCCCTCATAGGGGGCTGGAAAACGCTACATAAATAAGCTCCATTTACTATAAACATATTTTTCTACGTTTGGGACAAGGGGAAAAAATATAGTAAAAAAGGGATCCTTCGCACTCCTTCCCACACCTTCCCACTCCTTCGCACTCCTTCCCACTCCGCACTCCTTCCCACATCTTCCCACACCTTCCCACACCTTGGCACTCCTTCGCACTCCTTGGCACTGGCACTCCTTAGTTATTAGTTATTATTAAAGGGCGGCCGTGGTGTAGTGGTAAGGGCAGTCGTCTCCCGATCGGAAAGTTGGCGGTTCGACTCCCGGGACCCGCACCATGTGTCGTTGTGTCCTTGGGCAAGACACTTAACCCTGAGTTGCTCCCGGTAGGACTGGAAGTCAAAAGTCAAAGTCAAAGTCAACTTTATTGTCAGAACTGCAATATGTACAGGACATACACAGGACCGAAATTGCATTTCTCTCAGTCCCTCGGTGCAACAGTAACCATCTAAACACTAAAACATTTAATACACATAAGCATAAAATAGTAAAAAAGTGTAACACTGTCCTGAGTTTTTTCATAATAGTATAAAAGTATGAAAATTAACACCAACACTGAAACACCAAACACCCCTAAAACACCAAACACCCAATGAACATAAGCATAAAATGAAATAATAAAAGTGTAATACTGTCCTGAGTTTTTGCATAGTAGTATAAAAAGTATAAAAAGTATATCTATAAAGCACCTTACATGGTAGTCTGCCGCCACCGGTTTATGAATGTGTGTAGCATTCAATATATGTGTAGCACTTTGAGATTTTCAGTAATGAAAAGTGCGTTATAAATTGAATTAATTATTATTATTATTATTATTAGTACACAAAGAATGGGATTAACAATAACATTTTTATGGGTACCAGCACACATTGGGATAAAAGGAAATGAGACAGCAGATAAGATGGCAAAGAAGGCAACTCAAACTCAGATCAACTTCACAGTAAAAACAAGTAAATCAGAGGCAAAAAGTATCATTAAACAAAGACTGAAGAAAGAATGGCAGAAAAGATGGGATGAAGAAAGTAAAGGAAGATGGTTTTATGGGATCAAAATGACAGTAGGTGAAACACGAACTGGAAGAAGGAGCAGAAAAGAGGAAAGATTAATAACAAGACTAAGATTTGAACACACAGGACTTAATTATTCATTATTTCAAATAAAGAAACACAATACAGGCAAATGTGAGCACTGTGGACAAGATGAAACATTGCAACATGTTCTACAGGAATGTCAAAACTATGATCAAGACCGTAAATATATGAAGAGAGAATTTGAAGAGATAAAAGAAAAGTTTAACATAATAGCTGCACTACAACATAACTTAGAGAGTAAACATATCCAAATTATAATTAGATATTTTAAGAAAACAAAGTTGTTTAATAGAATTTGAAATACATATAGTTTAATCAGGCGTACACATAGAATTATCCCATGAAGAACCACACTCCATACCAGTGGTGGCGGTAATGCACACCTAAAGTGTTTTGCCAACCGCCATTAAACCCCATGAAGAAGAAGAAGAAGAAGAACGGTGTGCGCATGCGTGAAGTAATTCGTAATCGTCTTTGCGCGGGCTCAGCAACAACGGTAAGTAAAGTTTTGTAAATCACATTAGTTAATAAACCCGTGACAAACTTTGAACGATTATTTTGGGGCGTACAGTCAACAGCAGAATTTACCAACGGCTTACTAGCTGTGCCGATATTTTCGAGCTGTACATTTCGAGCCGATTTTTTCGAGATAGCTAGCTAGCTAGCTCGGACTGCAAGCTACCGTCCGAGCTAGCTACACAGTCGCCGTGCGGAGCCAGTAACAGTCTCATTGATTAAAATGAGTGCGTATTTGCTGCGGAGGTCGGACCGGAGCGGAACGCATGTAGGGGGCTAGCAGTCCAGTGTTAGCGCGGGCTAGCTAGCTAGCTAACCCGCGCTAAAACTGGACTGTTGTGATGGTCTGCTAAGGTGGTTGGAAAAAAAGAGCTGGAGTTTAATGTTTTTGTCTGCTCTGTTAGGCCATGAAGAGTCCTAAACTCTTAGAGAGGTGCTCAAAAGGAGAGAGAGAGTATTTGTATAAAAAAGAATTTATTATGACAGGCATAAGGGTTATGATTAATCAGCGTACAGACATAAAATACATTTATATGCATACAAATGGGAGCAGAAATACAGAACCTTCCTATTGCAGCGTTAAAATTTAATGTTTCTATTTATAAAACATTTAGGCTTAGAAATATTGTTTTTTATTTCACTCCCAGATGTATC
>JBBPBX010043589.1:0-12322 GCA_038048925.1 Garcialebias charrua
GAACGAGGTACAACATAGCTGGCCCTTTTCAATGCTGAAAGCTCGGTGAAGTGCAATTTTGGAGAAAGATGGAGGGGGGTCAGCCGCTTAAGTACCCAGAGGGTGGGGCCTCTGGCGCGGCGTTGACGCCCTAGCCGTAAAGGCGTGAGTATATTCCTTCAGGTAATAGCGCGGGGGCGCAATTCCCATAGCAAGTATGTTGCACATTGTTCCCTTCCTTCAGGGAACATGAGTTATGGTGCATAACTTTCAGTTTCTGGGAATGGATATATCTGTTTTTTGTGTGTTTTTTTAAGGTAGGAACATCAACTGCAATCATTACAACTACCTGCAAGTGTGGGCTCACTTAAGAGACACTCCCAACTACAGTACGCATTTTGGAGTTAAACAAAATCTATTTTTAACTCAATTTTTTTGTGTGTGGTTCCTCATTGTGTTAGCTTACATCAGCTTGAACCTGTATGATGAAAAATTAGGTCAACGTTAGAGATACTGGTTCCTTTATCAGTCAGTACACTCGGTGCAACACATTGACTATGGGAATTGCGCCGCCGTGCGGTTCACCTGAAGTAATACAATCACACCTTTTCTAAAGACAGGTGGGCGTCAGCGTCAGCAATGAGGCCCGGCGGGGCCTCATTTTGCATAAAAGGGGCTGATGCCCCACCTACATCCTCTTTTGTCCTTCACTTCGCTTCACACCTGAACTTCGCAGGACTCTCTGTGACTGGATCGCTCGATTAGAGGTGAGCTCGCTCCCTGCCCTGAGCGTTACAGAGAAATTTCCTGCGAACACTTGGGTTAGTGGAGGCTAACCCAGTGTTGTCGACTTTAATTTCGAGGTTTTTCTTATGCTCTTTTCGTAGCTCAACTACGAGACGAAGCTAAGCTGCGCCACGCTACCTGCGTAGCTAACGGCTGAGGCTAGCTACCGAGAGCAGCTCGACGTGAGGACGTCTTCGCAATGGTTAGCGGACGGCTAACTGGCTACAACTCGACGTCTCTTCTCAGCCATGTCTCTGGAGAAGAGCAAGAGGAAGTCGAAGAACTCCAACAAGAACAACAGACCAGCGAGCCCCGGCTCCCGAGCCTGCCCCAGCAGATGTGGTTATTCCCTCTCAGCGACGACACCCACAAGGCCTGTCCCGTCTGCTTAGGGATGCTACACGTTAAAACAGCTTTGGATTCCAGCGAGTCCTGCCCTCACTGCATCCATCTACGTGAGGCAGAGAGACAGAGACGCATGGACTTTGTGGTCAAAGCCAAGGGCGCCTCCACCACAGCGCGGGAACCGCTCCTCAACGAAGCCCTCACTCCCACGGCGGACCTCGAGGCCGTTGACTTGGAGGACAACGGTCAAGCCGACCGGGGAGGAAGCATGGATGTTGCGGCCTCGCTTGGGGACTCCACCAACGAGTTCGACACGAGGGACTTGTTGCGAGCAGATAAGCTCTTGCTAACAGCCTCGGGCGAGCTAACTGACGACGAAGCTGACAACGAGGATGAAGGAGAAGACGAGGACTTCTCCCAGATCCCTGCGGCAGGTCAACCAGAGACTGATGTGTCTGTCCCCGCTCTGTTTGAGCTGTGTCGCAGAGCAGCGGACACGTTGCGGATAATTTGGCCAGAACCCCCACCTTGACAACAAGTAACGAGGTTGGCAGGGAATTTCTTCTTCGCCAAGCAGCAGTGGGCCACGAGGCACAGGATGCCTATTTTTCCCGACTTCCAGATGGAGCTGACTCGCACCTGGGCTGAACCCAGGGCTCCACTGACTTTGCCTCTCTCCCAGTTCCTGGACGTTGCCGGAATGGAGGCAGCTGGCATGGCCAACATCCCCCAGATGGAGGATACGTTGGCAGCACATTTAGCCCCCAGAACTTCGGGCTCCAAACCAACTCTGCCTAGCAAGGCCTGTCGCGTGTCGGCTTCCCAGCTCAAAAAATGTTACAGAGCACAAGGCCTCACGGTCCGCGCCATGAACGCTTCAGCCATGATGCAGGCCTACTTGGCGGAAAAGCTTCAGGAGCTCCAGCAGACCTCCAACAAAAAGAAAGCAGCCGATGTCTTGGAGAAGGCCCGCAAGTAGGGATGGGAATTGAGAACCGGTTCTTTTAAAGAACCGGTTCTTTAGAGTTCAATTCTCTGGAATTGTAGGCTGCTTGTCTTAACGATTCAGTTTATCGGTTCTCTGACTCGTTCTACTGACTCGACATGGTGACGCATTTACGTGATGACGTCACAGACATGCGCCGTATCAACATGGCGTCAAGGAAAAAGCAAAGACGAAACCAGGTCTATTTGCAACACATGCAAAGCGTTGATTACAATAAAGGGTGGAAATACTTCTAACATGCAGAGAGAAGCATTTGAGCACTCAGAATGAGGTGACTTTGTACAAATGTACCATCTTTAACACGCTGCTTCGTGACGCTGCTTCGTGGTGGTGGAAGCGGAGCTAACAAGCTAGCGTCCTCCTCTGTTTTAAATGTTGCAGCACGTAACGTTAAACTCCTCCAGTTCCTGTCACTTGTTACTTTTTTGCTTTACTGCTTCCACTGTGTTGTATAAATAATCTCCATCTCATGTAATAACATTTAGCTGACGAGGATTGCCGGAGTCTGGCTGGCTCAGAGGCTGTTGCTAGCACACTTAGCTTTCAGGATGACGATATTAACACACAACAGACCTAAAAATGCCACCGTAGAAATGGGAGCAAAAACAAAAGTGTTGTTTTATATTTTTGTTCAGTGTGTTTCATTGTAGCCTCTTTCTGTTGTGAGAGCTTTTTTTGCTGCTCAGTGTTTTTAATGGTGAATTTCTTCTGAAGCTGGCAGAGCTGGGAGACGAAGAGGGAGGCAGAAGAGGATGAAGATGATAACTATGTAAGTTTTGTTTTTTGTAATGAAAGATGATAGATTGCATGGATTATTACACTATTTATTTTAAAATTGAAACTTGTGCTGCTGGCAGAGCTGGGAGAGACGCAGAGGGAGAGACACAGAGGGAGGCAGAAGAGGATGAAGATGATAACTATGTAAGTTTTGTTTTTTGTAATGAAAGATGATAGATTGCATGGATTATTACACTATTTTAAAATTGAAACTTGTGAATTACAAGTTGTGGTTAATAATGTTAATTAGGAATTATTTTTTCATAAAAGTTCTATTTTTGTTCTGGTGAAAGAGCATTAAATACTTCATGCACACAAATGGTGTGCTATTTTTTTTGCCTAACCCAATGAAAATTGATAACAGAATTGATAAGGAATTGAATCGATAAATGATATCGATAAAGGAATTGATATTGATAATTTCTTAACAATTCCCATCCCTACCCGCAAGGCAACAGACTTTGCTCTTCGCCTCATGGGCACAGCCGCCATCGCTCAGGGGAGAAGCATGGCTGAGATTGTCATTGCTCAGCGCCACCTGTGGCTAACGCTGATGGACCTGGCAGAGGCTCAACGGAACCCGTACCTCCATCATCCCATCGAGTCCACGGGGCTTTTCGGCGGTGCTCTCGAGAGAATCCAGAGCAGGCTGGAACAGAGAAGGAAACAGGCCGAGGCCTTGCATGAGGGGATGCCCATAAAGCAATTTTTGCAACCCAGAGATGCTAGCGGACACAGGGCCGTACAGGCACGCCACCACTCGGCCACATGCCACCCCCCACAGAAACGACCGGCGCTCGACGAAGAGCAGCGGCTGAAGCCCACCGCAGGACCGTCCCAGGCTGGCCAAGCCTGGGCATGGCACAGATTCGTCCCGCGACCGGCAGGTCCACCGAGGTCTTCCTCAACGAACAGGGACCGAAAGCAGAAGTCGGCCTGATGCAGAGCCGCCTCGCTATTTTTTAGGTACTCTCACCCATGTGGACAAAGGAGACACCGAACTTTTTAAGTCAGGCTTTATGTGTAAAAAGCCACGTTTATCTGGTGTGAATTATGTGTGCACAAAAAAATCACTCAAATGTTGGTGTAATAAAGACATGTTATTGTAAGCACAGCAAGAAAGTCTCAAAAGCACATAATGTCCTATGTGTTGACTCAAAAAAAACCACAGTACCTTTTTTTATGCAAACGTGTCAGATAAAGGGGGGCAACATTCACACATTGCCACCTCAACCGTCATGAGACACGAACAGTCGGGGCGGATAATGAGCCCCGCTGGCAGCCAGAGGTCTGTCAACACCAGACAGACAATCTGGCAACCACAGAGGGACAGGGAAGTCCGCCAAAGGGCAAACGAGAGGGGGCCATTCACCCCCTCCCATCCCCTTGACATACAAACATCACAGAATACACAGGCCTTCCAGACTAAGCGCACATGCGGGCACCTGTATCGCATGCAAACCAAGCACGTGGGTCACGTCCACTATCACACTTGGTCTCCGACTACAGTTCCACAAGCAGACAACCCCTTTCATGGGGGTGCTATGGTTTTCCATAAGCCCAGACCGTGTTCATGTCTTAAGGGACGAGATCTCAAACATGATGCAGAAAGGGGTGATCAAGATGGTCCCTGCTCATGATGTAAAAAAGGGTAATTACAGCAAGTACTTCCTGGTCCCGAAATGGGATCAGGGTTTGCGGCCCATTTTAGACCTCAGGGGTCTGAACAGAAGAATAAAAACGTTCAAATTCAGGATGTTGACACTCAGACAAGTAATTCACTCGGTCCAACTGAGGGATTATTTCTGCACAGTGGATCTGGAAGAGGCTTTTTTCCACGTGAGCATCCTGCCCTGCCATAGAAAATATCTCCGCTTTGCCTTCCAGGGCATTGTGTTCGAGTTTTTGGCAATGCCTTTCGGATTGAAATCCATCCCCCGGTCATTCACAAAATGCCTGGATGCGGCCCTGACCCCACTGAGGGGTCAAGGGGTCAGAGTTCTGAATTATCTGGACGATCTGCTCATCCTTGGACACAACAGGGTCCAGGCATAGGAGTACACAGAGAGGGTGATGTTTCACCTGGAAGCTCTAGGTTTTGTTATAAACCTGGCAAAAAAAAATCTGACCCTATCCCAGATTACCATATTTCTGGGAGTACAACTCAACTCCATACTGTACAGGGCAAGGTTCTCAGAAGCACAGGTTTCATCCCTCCACCTCTGCCTAGCATATTTTCAGCTAGGCAAGAGGGTGCCTCTCAAGCTGTACCAGCGTCTGTTGGGCCTATTGGTAGCAACTATTGTCTGCGTGCATCTGGCTTTATTAAGAATACGCCATCTACAGATATGGATCAACAAACAACTGCAACCTGCCCCCCCCCCCTCGCCGAACGAGGGGGATACTGATGGGCCCAGAGTGCATGAAGGCCCTGGAGCCATGGAAGGCCCCTACAGTGTTCAACAAAGGCATCACGCTGAGGAGAGTGTTGTCACGAGTCCTGATCACCATGGACGCATCAAAAACTGGATGGGGAGGTCTCTGCAGAAACCAGTATGCCCAAGGGGTCTGGAAACAGCAGGAGGCAAAACTCCACATAAATTTCCTGGAATTCAGAGCAGTGGTTTTGTCTCTAAAACACTTTTACAGGAAAGGGCTAGTTGCACAACAACATGTGCTAATAAAATCAGACAACAGGACGACAGTGTCCTACATCAACAGAGAAGGAGGGACAAGGTCCCAGCCCCTCCTCAGGTTGACACAGAATCTGCTCACGTGGTGCAGCTCTCGGATCTTGTCGCTGAGGGTGACCCACATCCCGGGTGAGCTAAATCACGGGGCAGATGCCCTCTCTAAAGGGTCCCTCCTCCCGTCAGAGTGACAGTTGAACGATACGGGAGGGCCAACGTAGATCTGTTTGCTTGCAGTTACAACACGTACTGCCCCCTGTATCACTCGATAAGGGAGACAGATGCATCGCTGGGGACAGATGCCCTGACGTACAGCTGGCTAGCGGGGAGGCTGTATTTCGTGTTTTCACCTGTTCCCTTGATTCAGGCAACACTGGAACGTGTAGGCCAGGGGGCTCTCTTGCTAATACTGATAGCCCCCAGGTGGCCACAGAAAGCATGGTTCCCAGAGATGATTTCACTGCTGGAGGGGGCACCATGGCAGCTGCCCTCCCATAGGGACCTGCTGACCCTGGTACACAGGCAGATCCTACATCCACGTCCAGAACTGTGGCAGCTCTTGGCCTGGCCACTGAAAGGGACTGGCTAATGGCCTCAGGACTACCTAGAAATGTGGTAAACACAATATAGGGAGCGAGAGCACAGTATACTCATACTCTCTATGCTCGCAAGTGACGTGATTTTGAGGCCTGGTGTCTAGAGAGGAATATTATTTCATATTCCTGTGACTTGGTCCAGCTCCTCAACTTTCTACAAGACCTGCTGGAGAAGGGCCGCTCTTTCTTCACCATTAAGGTCTTTTTGTCAGCCATCTCGACATGCCACGAGGGCCGGGGAGGCAAGTCACCTGTTGCCCATCCTCTCATGATACGATTCATGAAGGGCGTACTAAGAAAGAAACCTCCGAGCAGGACTTTGGCCCCCGAGTGAGACCTACAGCTAGTCCTGGATGCTTTGTGTGAGCCTCCATTTGAGCCTCTTAGCAGCATTAAGATGGAATTGTTATCTTATAAAACTGCATTGCTCTTAGCTTTGTGCTCAGCAAAATGCATGGGTGACCTCCACGCATTTTCTGTGCATCCAATGTGTACCAGATTTGCCCCAGACGAGTCAAAGATCACCCTGCATCCAAACCCCGCGTACGTGCCAAAAGTACCAACTTTAAATCCCAGAAGACTGGACTTTGAGCTGTCAAATTTTCCTCCTCCCCCTGTTCTAACTGAAGAACAGAGGCGGCTGAACGCGCTCAGCCCTGTTAGGGCCCTGGGCGTCTACATGGAGAGAACTGTCAGCTGGCGCAAAACAAACCAATTGATTGTGTGTTTTGCTACTCTGGGTGACTGAGGTCATTAAGAGGGCATACAGCATTAAAGGTCAGCAGGCGCCATCTGGGGTACATGCTCACTCAACCAGAGGCCTAGCCACTTCCTAGGCCTTATTCAGAGGTGTACCAGTAGCAGATATGTGTGCAGCTGCTAACTGGTTATCAACAAACACGTTTGTGAAACACTACAGTTTGGATGTCACAGCATGTGATGTAACTCAGGCTGTTCTCTCTACCACAGAGTAAAGAACAGCTAGCGCCTGTAGTCTAAGGCATAAGTTCTCACAAGCATGCATTTCCAGAGCATTTCCAGGGCGTGATTGAATTACGTTCCCATAGTCATATGTTGCACTGAGTGTACTGACTGATAAGTGAACTGAAAGTTATGTACCATAACTCATGTTCCCTGAAGGAAGGGAACGAGGTGCAACACGTTTGCCCTTTCAATGCCCAAGCTCGGTGAAGTGCACTTGGAGGATGTAGGTGGGGCGTCAGCCCCTTTAATGCAAAGAGGGTGGGGCCTCATTGCTGTCGCTGACGCCCACCTGCCTTTAGAAAAGGCGTGATTGTATTACTTCAGGTGAACCGTGCAGCGGCGCAATTCCCATAGCCATTGTGTTGCACCTCGTTCCCTTCCTTCAGGGAACATGAGTTATGGTGCATAACTTTCAGTTTTCTATTTTGCATTTCTTTTAAAACTAACATGATATCACAGATCAACCTATTTTAGAATAAATCTAACATGTGGAAGATTATATCAGTTAATATAAGTTGATGTTTCATAGTCTGCACTTCATATCAACTGCAGCCTGGAAATATTCTCTGAGAATTGATGGTGCATCCTCCGGGCAGGTGAGTTTGAAGGTGAGTGAGTGAGTGAGTGAGTGAGTGAGTGAGTGAGTGAGTGAGTGAGTGAGTGAGTGAGTGAGTGAGTGAGTGAGTGAGTGAGTGAGTGAGTGAGTGAGTGAGTGAGTGAGCGAGTGAGCGAGCAAGTGAGAGAGAGAGTGAGCGAGTGAGAGCGCGAGTGAGAGAGAGAGAGAGCCCCACAACTCAGAAAGGAAATAGTGGAAAGGTAATTGATGGATGAATGGACTTATTTCACTTAATAATTTAGAACATACAGTATATATAATTTTTCCTGCTTAATAAAATAATAATTTTGGAAATGCACAGTATGTTTCTAGTTGAGAATGAAGCTGTTAACAGTTTTACCATTTGCCCTTAAAAACCCACAAGCACTGTCAGACCACTAACAGTTTGTCCACATCTCACCTCCACTTTTCAGGTGTGGCTTTAGACTATGGAGGACAGCTATTAGCCCACGTAAGACCAATAATGGCTTCAGTGTTTAATACTGTAGTTGTATCTTAATAAAGCATGTCACTTTACATAATGTGTCCCATTTGTTTAATTTGTACCAATGGGGACATTGTCAGTTGCATTGATTTACTTTAGACTGGTTGTTTCAAGGCTAATGTTGCTTGCTATGAAGTAGTCCAGCAGAATATGACCATTAAATGGAGACTTGTTTACTGGTAAGCTTTGTGCACAATAAACATGTGTGAAAATTAGGGTAATTAGTGAACTTTTGGGGAAAGCATGGCAAATGTTGACACCTGTAAACAAGCGGTTACTGTTTAGGCGTACTGTATAATGTTTCGTTCTAGTTCCAATTTTCATATGATTCCAAGCTTACTAGCACTGACCATTGGCGTTGACAGTTTCTTTTTTCTATGATAGGTTTTAATGATTTTGACAAAGTTTACTAATAATTAATTCATTTAAATATGTCACCTGAGTACAGATCCTTTCTAGCATTTTGCTTATCCATCTAGTCAGATTTACCATAATTCTCCAAACTAAGGTCATTTGAAGAGCAAGCTACAACAAATCAACTCTTCCTCATAATCTTAACTCAAAAGATCTCAATATCACTTCGGCTCTACAAGTGGCTGCAGCTTTATATTCCTTGAACACAAAATACTGCAATACACTCGCCAGTTTTACTGATTTACACATTATTTTACTTCTGCCAGAAAAGTACACAGTCTCTAACGTGTGAACCAACACGACATTAATTTTTGGATGGAATAATTGAAGAAATTGTCATATTCTTTAAATGTCTTACTTAAAAACTAACTGTTCTTTGATGGTCTTAGGAGATACATGTGCAATTATCCGATGCAGAGTGGCCACCTGGGTGTTTCTGTTCTAGAACCGTTTGTCCAAATTGCATTTTGTCCTATTAAACACTATTTTGCATGAGTTCATGTCCTTAAATAAAAGTTTATTGCTTTAGTTAATGCCATCAGCTAGAAGAAATTGGGAAGACTTAACACAGAAACACAAATATCTTATTTATTTGCCAAGCAAACCCATTCTGCAGTACCATGCACATGCTCACTTTATACTGTGCAAGCAATTTGGCTTGGTAGTTTCAGTGATATGACAGTCACTAGCTAATTCTTAAACATTACTTTCCTCATGACCTAATAGTCGATTATTCCCATGCCCTGAAGGAGTACTGCTGGTGCATTGGGTGCATGAAATATCAGGTTTTAACTCGCTTCATCACATCTTTGAAGATGTATTATGAAGAGCTAAGAAGATCCTGATACAAAGACTGTGTGAAAAGATAAAAAGGTAGACTTACAAGACTTGAAAATAGGGTCCTGTTACAGATAAAGGAAAAAGAAAGAGGGGCCAAAAGAAAATGGGTAAAATAAGAAGAAATAAAGAGAGAAGAATCGTTAAATTAATGGACATTGATGCCAACCATTGAGGAAACTGTACCAAGTAAAGAAAACATTCATAGTGACTGAAATTGTGCTCTATAGATTATTAAACTGGTCAGAATTAATTTCATGTGTTTCAGTCTTCTGTAGCCCTGCCTTTTGCACATTGACAGCTGAAGATAAAAATTAATAAAACGATGAAGACATTTTTTCATATTTTTCCTGCATCTGTCTTGTTGATCTTTTCACTGTTAAGTTTGGGATATTCTTCCTATGCTCAGATTCATACAACTGTATTTACTGTATCTCAAAAAGGGGATCTTGAGATTTTTTAAGGATCATTGCGGTCCATTTCCGGGAATATCCGGAAATATAAGTATAAGTATATGTAAAGGATACGGAGATATACTACATCAGATCTTACCGTATATCTATGGTTTTAGTGCAGTAGCAGTTCCCAGATTAAGACTAAATAAGCATATTGACAAACCAACATTATGATTGACCCATTTTGGAAAGTCACAGGAATAACCTAGAGCTGCATGTTGTGATCAAGGCCAAGCAGATGTCCCTACTTTTTCAAAGCACCTGATTCTCCCATAAGTAAAGTAGGTCCCTCTGCTGGACCCCTATTATTTTGGAGCAAACATTGACAATGCTCTGATGGTTGTTCATATCTTTTATAGACTGGTCACCAAACAACAGGTGAAGGAAAATGTTAAAATACTTTCAACAAAAGACTGATTTAAAAAAAAAAACATACATTTTCCTTATGGATGTTGAAAGAATTCAACAATTCTAATGTTATTCTAATTGAAAAAGGTCCATCCATCCATTATCTTTTACCCTCTTCTTCCATTTTGGGACATGGTGGTCGCCGGTGCCCATGTCCAGCAATCATTGGGCGAGGGGCAGGTTACACGCTGGACAGGTCGCAAGCCCATCACAGGGCCACATAGAGACAAACAACCATTCACTCTAGGAACAATTCAGTTACCAATCTGTCTAACATGCATGTTGTTGGTCTGTGGGAGGAAACCGGATTACCCAGAGAAAACCCATGCATGCACAGAGAGAACATGCAAACTCCACCCAGATAGGTCCTCGGACCAGGATTTGAACCTGGGATCTGCTCACTGAGAGGCAGCAGCTCTACCAGTTGTGCCACCGCGCTGCCCTGAAAAAGGTTCAATTTCAACTAATTCAGAATGTTCTCGATGTATTTTGAAATGTCACTGTGAATGTTCTCACCACTTGGTGTGGGTATTCTTGCTTGTGTTTTTTTGTTTAACTATGTGGTCAGAAAAATGTGCACGCATGAAGGAAAAAATAGCAGCACAGTGGTGCAGTTGGCAGAACTGCCACCTCTCAGCGAGCAGGTTACTCTGGTTCAAATCCTGGTCGGGGGACCTTTCTGGGTGAAGCTTGCATGTTCTCACCTTTCATGCGTGGGTTTTCTCCGGGTACTCCTGTTTCTTCCCACAGATCAAAAACATGCATGTTAGGCTGATTGGTAACTCTAAATTGTCCCTAGGTGTGAGTGAGAAAGTGAATGGTTGTTTGTCTCGTTTGTATCTATGTGTCCCTGGGATGGACTTGCGACCTGTTCAGGGTGTACCCTGCCTCTCGCACAGTGATGGCTGGACATGGGCACCAGTGATCCCTGCGACTCAAAAAACAAGAAGTGGATAAAGTTGATGGATAGATGGATGGATGGTGCAATGGTTCAAACTGTAGCCTATCATTAGCATTTTTGCAGAATTGCCTGGAACCTCTCTAGTTGCATGTTCTCCCCATGCACCTGTTTTTGTTCCCAGGGTTTCTATGGGGCAATAAAAAACAAACAAACAAAAAATGTAATTAAATGGATTTACCAACATTTTTAAGGCCTTAAACCAGTGGCTCTCAAATTTGGGTCCCTGGTCCCCTGGGAGTCGCAAACTGGTGCTTGTGGGGTCCGCCAAAAAAAAAAAAGTAACAAGCACGTAGATATTTAACAACCTGTAAAAACACACCGAAATGCAAGAAATCATGTCTATTTTATAAAAAAAATATTATTTATCTGAGGAGCCAGCAGACTGATTTGAGTCATAACTTTGCCGCAGACTCTCATCCTGAGAAAGCATAAAGGCAACAGAGGAAAGGAAATACTCCCTCGTGATTTAGATACCTGCAGCAGAACCAGGCTAAGGACAAGTGGCCATCTGCTTTGACTGGATATTTAATCAACTGAAACAAGAAAAATCGATTTCAAAAAGTATCCAGAGTAGTGTAGACAAGAACTAACTCTCCATTTGAGCTACCAGTACTCAATAAAAGAGAAGGACTTAAAGGCATGAAAAGTGGAGAACGTAGAAAAGAAAGGAAGTTAGGGCAGATGGGAAGGAGGGGACAGGTAAAAAAGGCCAGGACAGGAATTATAAATAGCTGGTCACTTCAATGGTAATTTGAGCACCCCCCACCACCACCACTCACACCACCCCCACCCACCCCTCCACACACAGCCCTTATAAGATTTTATGCACACATCCTACAGCTGACTGGGGTTATGGGTGAAATACTGTACATGAGGTGACCTAGATGGTGAAAAGTAGGCTATAAGGAAGAAAAGAGAACACACACGTACCAACTTGCACAACACCTGACACAGGCAGGTATTTTGAGCCCCACTTGAAGATCA
>JBBPBX010043589.1:16600-27852 GCA_038048925.1 Garcialebias charrua
CCTCAGGAGTCCATCTCTGCTCTTTGTGGATGATGTGGTCCTGTTGGCGTCATTGTGCCATGCTTATGGACACCTTTATGTTCCAATGGCATGTATTCATGGAAGAGAAGATGTGAAGATGTGCTGGTAAAATTGAGAAGGTCTGAGAAGTATTCATTCCACCTCCCGACGACATCACTGCAGGTCAACAGCACCCCACAATCAGTGAAAACGGTGTTAGTAAAGCGCTGTTTTCCCCTACTCCATCGAAAGGACCCAGTTGAGGTGGTTCGGGCATCTGGTAAGGATGCTTCCTGGGGGGTTCTTTGGGCATGTTCGACTGGGAAGAGACCCCGGTGAAGACCCAGGACACACTGGAGAGACTACGTCTCAGTTGGCCAGAGAACGCCTTGGAGTCCTCCCAGAACAGCTGGAAGAAGTGGCTGTGGAAAGGGATGTCTGGTCCTCCCTGCTGCAGTTGCTGCCCCCATTACCCAACTTCAGAACAAGCAGAGGATGGTTGGATGGATGGATGGATGGATGTCAATCATTTTTAATTTTTTTATTTTAAGAGTTTGGTTTTACTAGAATGAAAATGATTCAAAGACAGAGGTTAAAATGTAGTGCTCTTAGTGAAGGTGCTTAGAACAAAGTAGCGGATCATCAATCCGTGGAGGATGAAATTGCGTGATTCTCTGATGACAGTCAAACTCAGAATAACGTTGGACAGAAAGGCAGGCTTTTACAGTGAATGTGAATATTTTAGGTGCGAGCCAGATGTTCCAGAAGGAGAAATCATCAGCGGAGAGTGGCAGGTGGAACCAGAGAAAAGGTAAGTTAAATTGTAAAACCGTTCTCCGTTAAACAAATCTAAAAAATCACTAGAAGCTCTACAAGGCTGATGTTATTCACTAAGTGAACCAAATGCTCCATCGATGGCTTTTGAGGAGAAGGTTTCTTAAGTAGTAGAGAGGAGCTCATCAGCAGCAGCTGTACGAGATCTGCTCATCCTGTCACTCTGGAGCTGTGCGGAGTGTGGTTAGTGACACAGACAAATAGAAAACACTGGAATCCTCACAATACTGTATTCAACTGTTCTTGTACTGGGTACTAATTTACTTGTTTTCATGTGCAGCTTCTTGGTAGATTGTAATTCATGATGATACCACTGGCTGAATTTTTTTATGTGCATTATAGACCCCTTTCACGGCTCGTCATCAACCCTGGAAAAATACCGGAAGTAGCCATCTTGGCGACATAGCTGTGTTAGCCTCAAAGCTATTGTAGTGGTGCGTCGCGTCTGGTCACACAAAATCAAAAAATGGTGAATTATTGTCGTGTCCATGGCTGCCACAATCGGTCAGATTGAGAGAAAAAGCCTTCTGTTTTACAGATTACCACTCGTGATCACAAATCAAGGTGAAGTAACTCAGCAATTATCAGAGGAACGTCGACGTCTGTGGCTGCCAGCCTAAACCAGAACTTGGATTGAAAAACACTGAGCAACATCCGAATTTGCTCTGCACACTTTGTGTCAGGTAATATATTTCTTACAGTAGATTATAGTGAATTAGGGCATTACACGAATCATAAGTTTATTGAGCACGAGGACAGAGCTTCAAAACACCACCTCCCTTTCTCTGTTCAAGACAGCCCTGAAAACACATCTCTTTAGACTAGCTTATCATTAACTTTACTAAATGTATTTTATATTATATAATCCTTATGTATTTTATATTTCAATTTGTCACTGATAATGTTTGAACTGAATTGGTTTGTTAAGTGTCCTTGGGTGTCCTGAAAGGCGCTTTTAAATAAAATGATTATTATTATTACAATCCTTTAACTGTGCTGCATAAAATGTACATGGAACGTTAAATTTTTTTGTTGAGTTATTTGTTTTTTACAAATAGCATAAACAACTCAACAACTGAAAGCTTAACAAAGCTTTCAGTTGTTGAGTTTATGCTGATTATTCAAAATTCATAAGAGCACATGACACTCATGACAAGAGCACTGTCATGAGTGTCATGTCACTGTCATGACATGTCATGACATGACACTCATGACAAGAGCACTGTCATGATAAACTACACACCTAGCTCTCAAGTTGAAAAGCAAAAAATACGTACAAACACTAAATATGTAAGAAGCACATACAATAACCTAAATTAACTGTTCTTGTGTTGTTTGACAACTGACAATCCGGTGCTATGTTGTAAATCCTGTTTTGAAATTCATATGCATATGAACACACCAATTATTTACAACTTCATTTAAGTAATTTTTATTTTATTATGTTTTTTCTTTTCTTAGGCAGACGTGCTCCATTGTACAGCAAGGATGATCCAGACTGGGTGCCTTCACTGAAGACGTGTGCTGCAGAGAAGTCTGTAGCAGTTGGTGCTGATGGTGGATGACATCTGGCAGCTGAACGCTTCAACCGACGACAAAAAAGAACTAAAAAAAACATGGCAAATAGCACATGTTAGAATCCATGTTGAACGTGTCATAGGCTGTGTTAGACAAAAATACACAATCTTGAATGGCCCTCTTCTACCTATCGATTTTCAAACATGTAGATATCCAGAAAAAGTTGCATTAATCGATATGATTGGCTTTGTGTGCTGTGCCTTGGTTAATCACCTTTGGTGGGTTATGAGTAGCTGCATGAATTGTAAAAAGAACAAGTGGATAGAAGAGTGATAGCTGATGTGAACCTTTTTTATTTTTATTTTACATTGTTCCACCTTTACTTTGAAGTTGTTTTTGCAAATATGGGGCAGACATGATTTTTCATTCACTGCACTCTTTATTTGAGCATGATGCTGGTGAAGATTCTCAGTCGTCCAGGACATGATAAAATCAAAAAAGGCGTTCAATACAGGATCAACTGGACTTTATTAGTAACAAATAAAGTCCAGTTGATCCTGTATTGAACGCCTTTTTTGATTTGAGCATGAATTACTATATCATTACTGTTTATGTATTGATTTGATGAATGTAATTTTGATTATGCTTTTTCTGTAATGGATATCACACAGACGTGAGCAAACAAGACAACTTACATATTACAACATATGTTTCACATAGTGGTGCTGATACTGTATAGCTCACGTCGATTTAGAAAACCTCTCTTTTAAACAGAATAAATGACATTATGTATCATTAACCATTTTGTTTGTGCACTTTTTGTATTGACTAGAAAATATTCTGCCAAACTCAAAGTAGTTATAAGGTAAAAAAGCTCTATATAAAGACAACCATTCGTACTATTATCTTAAAAGATAATGTCTGCAGAATGCACCTCAAAGTTCTTACTGTAATTAGATTCATAGAGTAGCTGTTATTTATATAATTTGTGTTGAAACACTGTACAAAAGTTGAAAATTTTGAATAACACTTGTCAGCCATCATTGTACTTCACATGTTTATTTAAAAAATATGTTTTGAGGTAGTTCTGCACAGAGCTTCTATAAAATGAACTGAAACACACATTTAGTCTGGATTAATAAGGAAAATCAAGGCATTGCTCTCTGGAACCGCTCAGATCTGGTTGATCCAGGGATCAAATGTAGCTTAAAAAACAGGGATCTAAGATCATTTTGACAAAATTTGCTTCAATCCTCAGACTGATGTGATGAGTCACATACATTTACAATAAGAATACATAGCTAGTGTGTGTTTAAAAACACACCCAAAATATATTTATATGTACACACACAAATTAAATATAAATCACCAAACACCAAATAATTCACAATGTCTGCGTAGGTCACAGCTGGTAAGGTCCTCTCATCTTCTGACATGTTGGACAGCCGGTATGGGTCTTAGCTGCCAATTATCTGTATTTTATCCAAATAACGTTCCTTTGCTGCAGGCTGAAGCTGGTCCACATAGTCTCTGCAGCTTCTGTCTTCTTCACAGAGGTTTGTTTTACAGAGAACATGGTCAAATCAGAAATAAAACCGGAGCTCCGACTTCAACTACTGTGTGTTTACAGCGCGAGTGTCTCCAACATGGCGGTGCTTCCGGTATTGCGCAATCCGTGAAAGGGGTCTATTCCTGTAATTCCTCTTTTCAGTGTGGTTTTATCAACAAAACATATGTGAGCAGGGTAAAGGTACAGTAGTGTGATCTGATGTGGAACGTTTCCCCTCCATTGTCTGAGCTTCTGTACTGTGGGTATGCAGTCATTAACATGACTTTCTGCCAGCCGCTGTCA
The DNA here is from genome assembly GCA_038048925.1 of Garcialebias charrua. NCBI lineage: Eukaryota > Metazoa > Chordata > Actinopteri > Cyprinodontiformes > Rivulidae > Garcialebias > Garcialebias charrua. Next base: position 20,805 of record JBBPBX010043589.1, read on the forward strand.
TACTGTATACTGGTAATCAACGCATCTCCAACTGACCGCATTAAATCAACAAGCGTGTGCAATATTACAGTCAGGATCTTTTTATGCTGTTTCATAAAGGCAGTTTGTCTGGCCTCAAGGCTAAGTGTACAGTATCTACAATTTTCATTCTGTTGTTGTTGTTTTTTTGTTTTGTTTTGTGTTGCTTATGGTATTATTTATTTATTTTAGAGAAAATGTTAGTGTCCAAATTTTTTATTATAGATTAAAAATGTACCTTGTATTAAGTGCCTCTCTAACAAGATAATGCTTAAATATTATGTTGATACTGTAATCACCATATCAGTCATTGATTTTACTGTACAACATTTTTATGAATGAGAAGCACTTAAATTAGGCTTTTTTAAATCCTTTATTTATACAGGAAGTCTCATCAAGTCATGAGGACTCATTTTCAAGAGAGATCTGTTTTTGGAGCAGATGGTGGGGGTTAAGGACTTTGCTCAAAGGCCCAGAGTGGGCCAAATGAGGGTGGAGGCAGGAAATGCGGCTCTGGGGGTGGGGGTACTATTCTTGAACATGTGCTAGTTGTGATATTTTCCTCGCAAAACACAACTAATTTAAAAAACAACCAATGATTATATTGAGTTTGAAAAATCCGATCTCACAACAGGAAAGGAACCTCCGAACCAGAAGTGAAAACTCAGGTTACTGAAAGTTTGATAAACGTTTGAAAAGTGCACAAAATGCAAAAAATGCCGTTTTCTATTGCCCAAATTGCGTAGAATGGAATCAAAGAAGGAGAGGTTGTTTTTTTTTTGAAGCAGACTGTGACCAACAAATAAAGAATAATTTGGAAGAAGGATCAAGCATACTGCCATCGTTCCACATCTATGGAGAATGCTGCTAACACGAGCGCGGGGCAGCTGGAGGATGGAGCAGCGCGTTCAGCTACCTTTGGGCAGTTCCCAGCGGGTCCACTTCATGGTCTATCCTGGTCTGATCCACCAGCAGAACCCCAGAAAGACGAGTGATGCCCTAACAATGACCCAGTAAGGAGCAGAAACAGGTGACATGATGCCTCTGGTTATGCCATTTTAGCTGAAGCAACTTGACAAATCATTTACTGGCTTGCAGTGATAATAAAATACATCTGATCACATTAAATAACTTATTTTAACCAAAATCCACAGTAAACTATTTATTAACATAGTCAAACGTTGTCTAAATTCATGCGTGAATAGAAACCAAAATATTTCCTGCTCAAAGAATCAATTTTGCCCGAGAACTAAGCCTTGACTGATTCATTATTATTGTTTATTTTTGTTGTTGATTCTTAGTTTGATTGTTTTTGTAATACAACTTCTGAGACAACTTTCATTCAGATAAATATTCATGTGTTCTGGTATAGAACTCCTTGTAATTAACAGATTCTACTTCAGTGACTGATTCTGATCATTAAAGGGTGAATATATTAATTAAGTTGTTGTTGGTCAGTAAACTGACCAGCTGGTGCCAAACTTTAATGAATGAAAAAAAATGTACTGGAGTTGAGATGGAAAAGATGCCACCCTTCTTCCTCCATCTCACCCTTCATTATTGCTAAAAGCTTCTACCCTGAGGCTGTTAGACTCATGAATCCTATCCAGGAGTATCACTGTGAAAATTATGCCACTTGGTTGTTGATATGTGCTGCTGACTATCCATGCTACTGATCTCATGCTGCTGATTATTTCATGTTGCTGTGTTCGTTCCTCCTCATCTGCTCACACAGACCCATGTTTGTGCTGCTGTTGTTTGCACATTGTTTTGTACTAGTAGTGCTTGGTGTATTCTTAGTTTTGTGTATTTCTTAGTTCATATCTTAGATCTTATGGTTTTTCTTTACGGTTTGTCTTTGTGTTGGATGTAACTGGGACCCTGTGTACATAGTTTAGTTCCACCTCATGACCCACATGTGATGTGAATGACAGTAAAGACACCTTGACCTTGAGAACTGAAAGAACAAATGATCCATAGCACCCTCAGTAAAATGCTTCCCCCCCACCACCACCACCAGCACCTGCAGAAAAATATCTCTGGAGCTGCCACTGGAGGCAGGTGTGGGTGTTTCACCTTATCCACTGTTACGACTGTAAACAGCCAAAACATATTTAAAGGACACTGGACACAGAAAAAAAGGATTAAATGAAATTTTATTGACCTAATAACTAAGAGCCTCCAGGCGGTCGGGGTCCTCCCAGGCTTCTCCCACCGGGTCTGGAGCCTTAAGAGCACACACCAGCTGACCCTAACTCCAACAGGAGCAGGTCAACAACAACCAGGGAGAGGTGGAGATCTCCCAGTGTTACTCAACACAGCCCAGTGGCTGTTCTCAACAAACAGTTGCCTGAAAGTGTCTTCTCAGCAGTTCCAGTGAACCTCAGCTGACTTCTCACACTTTCTAACAGGCTTCAATAAGCCACCACTCGTTCACCAAGCCTTACTTGTTACAACGAGCCTCCACACTGCACAAAACACAGCATGTAAGATTTATAGGCAGGACCTGCAGGTGAACACCAGTGCTGATTACTATTAGGCCTGATTACTAAAGGCTAAAAAAAAACATGAGGGTGCGTTCAACAGGGAACAGCTAAACTGGAGCTTAAAATTTACCTAAAAAAACCCTGGGGTGCATAACATCCACCCACATTTTGATGTTGGCAGTCTGGAGAGTCGAACCAGCAACCTTTCGATCACAGGCCCATCTTCCCTAAACTCTGCGCCTCTCTGCAGGGTCACACATGCAGATGAACAAAGTGCCAACAACAGCTGCATTTCACAGCAGCCAGAAGCTGAATGACCTCTGGTGACAGAGGCCTCAGCAGGGATAAGAACCTTAATGAAGCGCATCAAAAAGTAATGAATATTGATTCATTTTTACATATTGGTGCCACAGAAGCACAAGAACAGCCATCAAAAAGAGCTACAAGGATCATGGCGTCTTGCTCAAGGACACTTAAATAGAGCAGATGTTGGTTCTCGTGGGACTGACTTGAACCTAAAACCTATTGGGTGAAAACATTCCTTCCCACTGCTTGATGAACAGGAACGGATCGCTGCCCCGAGCAAAAGAGGAAAGATACAGCTGTTGTTTTGAATTTATTTTGCTTCAGAGCTTCAATAAATTGGCTGAATTTAGTTCTCCATAACATGTTATTTATTTTTTATTTTTTATAGTATTGTACAATAGCTAAACTAAACTTTTGTTAAATTTGTGAAGTGATTGACATTTTGATCATATTTTAAGAGGCACATTTTTTGTCATTTCTGTAGATAACATCACATTGTCAAAATGTTTGCACTTTTTGTGTTTTATTTGTAGTCTTTAAGTTTGAGGACTATTTTCTTTTATTTTGTGTGTGAAGGTAAGGTCGGGCGACATCAATGGCAAATTTTGTGCCAGATAGGTTGAAACGTGGTTTAGTGACTCTCTCAAGGGTTTTGCACACGTTTTAAATTGTCTAATTTTGTTCACCTTGATCCTGTCTCTGCTTTGTCTGAAGAAAGAGTGGTGTGAACATGTTTGATCATTGATAAAAGTTTTATTTTTATTTTTATCGGTATTGACTCAGTTTTACCTCTTGGACGATTAAAGTTAGAACACCTTTGTATGGTGTCAGATTTGTTTCACAATTATTTAATCAAAAAAAATTGTATCAAACAAAAAAAGTAGTATTCAATCAAAAAAAGTAGTATTCAATCAAAAAAAGGAGTATTCAATCAAAGAAAAGTCAAAGTTTTTTTTTAATGCAGCTCCTGTTTTTGGTTGAGTACATTTTTTTTTATTGAAGCGCCTGTTTTTTGGTTGAGGTTTTTTTTTTGATTGAAGCGTCTGTTTTTTGGTTGAAGTGTCTGTTTTTTGGTTGAAAGCGCAAACTTCATGTTAAAAAACTTTATTCGTTCACTTTTTGCTCACATGAACATTCTGGGCGGGGCGAGCAATAAGACGTGTTCCGATTGGTTAGCGCTGACTAAAGAGGATGACTCCGAGCTTTCCCTTCTCAGAAGCAAATTGTAAGTAATCTTCACAATATTACATTCATTAACAGCTACTAAGTGTCCATGCTTTATTCAGAGAATAACGTCTTATGCAGATTACAGGGTAAACTGTGTGTGTTGGAACAGCTCTGTTCAGGTTTTAGCACGTCACGTCTCTCGTAGTTAGCTTAGCCATGCTAACACCGCAGTGAACTCAGTTGGACGTTGCGGTGCGTTGCTCTCGTCAGTCCGCTTCATGGAGTCTGATTTCGGGCATCCGCGCTAAGTCTGCCCCTACTCTGAGACGTCATGGTTCGCTTAAGGACCGTTAATACATTTTTTAACGCGTCACTCTTCAGAAACAAATAATATATATTACATGATTTGAGCCACCCACACAAATCTTACATCAAACTATCTAACACTGTAAACAGTATGTTGAACGGACAGCTGCACACAACACACATCATCATGGGACATAAAAAAAACATAAAGCTAAAATTGCACTAAATGTGATTAAATATCAGTTAAAGCGTTTACAATTTATTAAATGTGTGTGTGTGTGTGTGTGCGCACACACACATACAAACGGTAATTTGAAAACTGTAACATTGTCAGACTAGAACAATCAAAAAAAATTGGGGGGGGGGATTATAGATGTTTCTAGGTATCTGAGAAAACTACTTTTGACTGAAAATATATGATTTACAACTTTAAAGTGTAACTAACTCATAAATCGAGTTTCATGCAGATAAACGGTCTAAATAGGTTATTTTGTATTTTAAATTTAGGTTTCTGAGCAAATTATGACATTTTTATGTAAAACTGTTAGTTCTTTTGCCTAAAACCATGTCCCTGCTCGCCTCCTTAGGTCAAACGGTGCCTACGCAGTTAAGATACCAGAACAGACGTGGACGGTGTTGGGTTTTGTACTGCGGTGATAATCAGTAGCTGATATACAGCAGGTAAATCAAGGTTCTTAATATTGTTAGCTTGTGTTTACTTCGGTTACACAACAACCAGCTGAGTTATTTTTCTTGCTAGAAGCTGCCCTCCCATCAGAGGCGGACCAGTTCCGAACCAGCGAGCGTACACATCGGCCCGGACTGAAGCTTGACGGTGCAGGAGGACGTCGAAGAAAAAGATCCCCTCATTTCTTTTTTTCAATCCATTCAATGTTTTAAGTTACATTAAGCAAAGGAGTGACCGCCTGAACAAACCAGATCAACATGAGGTCAGTACCCAGGATGACAGAGAAGAAGTTAATTAATGTAGTTTAAAAATGTAACTTGTTTTTAATAGTGTTCAGTTTAATTATCAGTTTGTGTGACATACAGACTGTGGTGTTGAATAAATAAATAAAAATTAAACCTGATGTCTTCATTTTCAACTTTAATAACATGCAACGTTTCACATCATCATTTAAATCACATAACTTGAATTACAGTACATAATCAATAATCTATAAAATGAACATCGTGCTGCTGTTGTTAGGCATGTTATTTTTGTACTATAGTGCTTAGTGTATTTTTAGTTAACACTTTTCTTAGTTTATATATTGGATCTTATTACTGTTTCTTTTACATTTTATACTTTTGTTGGATGTAACTGGGACCCCGTGTACACAATTTCATTCCTCCACATGTGGTGTATATGACAAAGAAAGAACTTTGACTTTGGTAATGTCCAGAGAGCTTCATTTAGCTCAGATAGCTTCAAACATCTCTCATCACTAACAGAAATACTGTTTATTATTGTTACTGTTATATGTTTGTTATATACATATTATCTATAGATCTAGAATAGATATGTTTAATATCCACTACTGATAAACAGTTTCATTGTATTGTCACCTCTTACTAGTCATTTACTGCACATAAATACAACCTCTGTGATGGACTTGTGACCTGTCCAGGGTGTACCCCGCCCCTCGCACAGTGATTGCTGGATATGGGCACCAGTGACCCCCGTGACACAAAATGGAAGAAGCGGGTAAAAGATAATGGATGGATAAATGCAACCTAGGTGTAGTGATTGTTCTACTTACCAATGTAGTTTTTATTGATGTGCAAAACATAAAACATTACTGTATGGTTCGTCCTCTATGGTGGGACTGATGAAGTTCAAAGTAAAAGCCTTCTTATGATTAGGAATTCAAAACTGTTGAAAATGAATACAGTATGACAACTCTGGGTGATTTTATGTATTTTAATGAAAATGATTGGCTACAGCATAAATACCAGATCAAAACCACTCTTCAACAAGGTCTGATGGAGACCAGTGTAGTTTCTGACTTTAAAGTTATTTTCAAAGCCTTTCTTCATTTACCAGTAACGTCAGATCATTTACCGGTAACTGATTTTTAAAAATATAATCTTTTCTGTTATTAACCTCTGCAGTTCAGAATCACCCTGCCTTTCAGGAAACAGAGCATGTCATGTATATGCAGAGATGACAGGGCCTTGCTCTGTAGCAGGCCCAAGACTGGAACGTGTTACCTCTGCTCGTCAGACAGGAACCCCTCCCTCTCGGTTTTCAAATCCTGTTTAAAGGGATTATGACATGATTTTTTTACTATTCATAAAATTGCTCAAAATATATATTTTATCATTTAAATATGTTTGTTTTTGCAAACAAAATGATAAATCACTTTAATTTTGCTTTAAAAGTGATTTTGAACTTCAAGCCGTGTTTAATCATGGGAAATCCGATTACACTCGAACGCACCATATGTGATGTCACACTGGGCAGAGGGCTGTGGTGTCTTTAATAGCGGACAATTTAAAACTGGACGAATTTAGCAATCTATGTGAAGATTTGAGCTATTTGTCTTCATTTTGGGAAGCAGAAAATTGTTTGGGTGATGGAACAAGAAACAACAGGATCTAATTTAGGTCTGATGCTGTATCAGACTTCCTTCATGTCGAGCTGCTCATACCTGCGCACTGTGACAAGCCCAGAGCTCTGCCCGGTGTGACATCACAGATGGTGCGTTCGTGTGTAATGGGATTTCCCATGATTAAACACGGCTTGAAGTTCAAAATCACTT
>JBBPBX010043590.1:0-19664 GCA_038048925.1 Garcialebias charrua
TGATCTGTTTCATGTTGCTTCTGATCTGTTTCATGTTGCTGCTGATCTGTTTCATGTTGTTGATCTGTTTCATGTTGCTGCTGATCTGTTTCATGTTGCTGCTGATCTGTTTCATGTTGCTGCTGATCTGTTTCATGTTGCTGCTGATCTGTTTCATGTTGCTGCTGATCTGTTTCATGTTGCTGCTGATCTGTTTCATGTTGCTGCTGATCTGTTTCATGTTGCTGCTGATCTGTTTCATGTTGCTGCTGATCTGTTTCATGTTGCTGCTGATCTGTTTCATGTTGCTGCTGATCTGTTTCATGTTGCTGCTGATCTGTTTCATGTTGCTACTGATCTGTTTCATGTTGCTGCTGATCTGTTTCATGTTGCTGCTGATCTGTTTCATGTTGCTGCTGATCTGTTTCATGTTGCTGCTGATCTGTTTCATGTTGCTGCTGATCTGTTTCATGTTGCTGCTGATCTGTTTCATGTTGCTGCTGATCTGTTTCATGTTGCTGCTGATCTGTTTCATGTTGCTACTGATCTGTTTCATGTTGCTGCTGATCTGTTTCATGTTGCTGCTGATCTGTTTCATGTTGCTGCTGATCTGTTTCATGTTGCTGCTGATCTGTTTCATGTTGCTGCTGATCTGTTTCATGTTGCTGCTGATCTGTTTCATGTTGCTGCTGATCTGTTTCATGTTGCTGCTGATCTGTTTCATGTTGCTGCTGATCTGTTTCATGTTGCTGCTGATCTGTTTCATGTTGCTGCTGATCTGTTTCATGTTGCTGCTGATCTGTTTCATGTTGCTGCTGATCTGTTTCATGTTGCTGCTGATCTGTTTCATGTTGCTGCTGATCTGTTTCATGTTGCTGCTGATCTGTTTCATGTTGCTGCTGATCTGTTTCATGTTGCTGCTGATCTGTTTCATGTTGCTGCTGATCTGTTTCATGTTGCTGCAGATCTGTTTCATGCTGCTGTGTTCATTTGTATGGTGTAGTGGCAGAGAATCGGACTTGTTATCCGAAGGACCCAGGTTTCGAACCCCGGCCACGGCACACCATCGTGGGATGTCTATGAGTGCACATCTATTTTCCCAGCTCCCCAGCACGACTACACTGCTCACTGCACCACCTGGTGGTGGTTGGGTTAAATGCAATAGACCAATTTGGTCTGTCAAGTATGGGAACATACACAGATGACAAATGTGACAAATTATTATTATTATTATTATTATTATTATTATTATTATTATTATTATTATTATTATTATCTGCTCACCCAGACTCATGTTCGTGCTGCTCTTTGGCATATTGTGTTTATTGTTTTTATGCTATCAGTGCTTAGTGTATTTTTAGTTGATGTTTTTCTTAGTTCATATCTTAGATGTATTACTGTTCTCTTACATTTTATTGTTGGATGTAACTGGGACCCTGTGTACATAATCTCATTCCACGTACCACATGGGGTGCGAATGACAATAAAGAATCTCTGACTCTTTTAAAACCAAAATGGTTGTTGATTTAAAATGTACAATAAAATCTATAGTTTTATAGGAAAGTTCAACTATTGCAAGAAAATGTCTTCTTGGAAGATGTTAAAAGAATGTGAAACTGTAGTTTGTGCAGTTTTGGTGTAAAAATAACATTTAAAATTTAAAGTAAATCAAACACATGTCAGCGCTACATACTCAGAGGTCCACTGAATGTTTCTCCAGGGCTTCAGCAGGAAATCCCCCAAGTCTAGATGTAAACAAAAACAACTTATTAAATAAAAACCTACACCATTTATTGCCAGTTTCACAATAAATTATTTTTCTATTAGGTATAAAGACACTAATAAAGCTTTATTTACACGCAAAAAATAAATAAATAAATGCAACTTTGTTGCTACTTCTTTGAATATTATGATTTTGTTCTTTTTTGAAGCCCACCTTCAACTCGATACAGCTCAAACTCTGTCAGCACCAGGTCATCTCCGTGCATCTCTGCAGCCTCAAAGTTAAAGCTTGTGCATGGACCTGTACTCTGCACTGCAGGCTGGTTTCCATGCAGGAACATCAAAGCACCAAAATGTGGACCTGTGACTTCATCTATGAAAGCAGGTTGTCCTTGGACACATGCAACCCTCAGAGGTTTGTCTCTGTCAGCGCTGATGCTGTAAAGAAAAGCTGCAGCATCGAGGACAGCCTGTTTGCTCTGGGTGTAGTCCTTGGAGGTGTAGCCCCCGAACAGAAAGCCAGCAGCGTTGTAGGCCACAGTGACAGTGGGCCCCTGCTTGTCACAGCGAGCGTGGAAGGCAGGCGCCGTGAAGCCGTGGATGCTGGCTTTGAAGAGAAGGTGGAGTCTGACATGGCCGAAGAGCGCCAGCAGCTTCTTCTGCTGATCTGTGGACAGGCTGGATGTGACCGCTGACATGACCAGAGATCAGGACACACCTAGAACACAGAAACATGTTAGTTTCCTAACAGAAAACTTGTGCTGTGATGAGGAATTTGATATTGTTTCCAAAAAAATAAAATAAATATATATATATATATACTGTATATATAAAATATATTGTTTCCAAAAAAATAAAATAAATATATATATATATATACTGTATATATAAGAATAAAGTGTGAAAAATAAATGTAACCCACTTCAAGGTATACTTGTCACTAGGTTTGTAGGAGCTGTGATGTAGTGCAATAACCAAACACACAGGTAATGATGACTTTTTTTGTGTGAATGTCTAGTCAAAACATGTAGAATGTAGAGGAAGGGGTCCTCAAAATCATTGAATTTTGATTAGTAATTTTATTTTGAAAGGGGTGCTCTCTGATTTTTAAGCGAGAAAAATGTAAAAATCCGTCTCAAAATTTATTTATTCTAGCGAGTTATTTTTGTATTAAATTCAGATGTCATATATAATAAAAACACATGGATTCCAAGTAATTTTGTGAAGTCTATTATCGATACATAAGTGATCAAAAATGATGAATACAGCTGAAGAATGAATAATGTACATATTCAGTGGAGTGTGTAGAAGTATAAACTTAGCCAAATTCCCACTCCTTAACCACTTACATAAGCTTACATTTATTACATGTGTAATCCATACATAACTAAACCCATATTTAACCCATCAATATCTATTTCAGTTAACTACAGTAAATAATTAATTATTATTTCTTTAACGTCACCAAAATAACTAAACAATAACAACAAAAAAACAAAATAATTGAATAATAATATTATATATTATATCCAGCAATAATCATATGTTTATATGCTAATTTGAACAGTTTTATGTTTGGACATTGTTTAAGTTCAATATTCAAATTATTCCACAATTTGATTCTACTTATGATACACTAAAGTTTTTTCTAGTAGTTCTGAATGTTTTAAACTTTGATTCCCTCCCATCCAGCCTGTCCACGGGCGGCCGTGGCGTAGTGGTAATGACAGTCGTCTCCCGATCAGAAAGTTGGCGGTTCGACTCCTGGGACCCGCACCATGTGTCGTTGTGTCCTTGGGCAAGACACTTAACCCTGAGTTGCTCCTGGTAGGACTGGAAAGCACCTTGCATGGTAGTCTGCCGCCACCGGTTTATGAATGTGTGTAGCATTCAATATATGTGTAGCACTTTGAGATTTTCAGTAATGAAAAGTGCGTTATAAATTGAATTAATTATTATTATTATTATTAACTTATAAATTTGCTCCTTAGTCTTAATCAAGTTTTGAATGTTTTCCTGTAAATGTTTATGTTTGGCTTTGTAAAGAATTAGTCTCGTCAATAAACTTTAATAAATTAGATGTTACTAATAGTGTGCTTTCTAAATATCTCACCTTGTGAATTATTCTTATTGCTTTTTTTGTAGTATTGTTAACACCTGTAATGTAGTTTTGTAATAATCATCCCAGTTTTCTGCACAATAACTAAAATAAGGTAAGATTAGTGAACAGTAGAGTACATGTAATATTTTTTGTCCTATATGACCAACTTAACTTTGTTTATGAGGGTGATATTTCTTGAGACGTTACTTTGAACATCTGATGCGTGGTTTCCAGTTGAGTTGATCATTATTTGACATTATGCTTCATGCTGTTTTATTTTTATTTTTACATATTCAAAAAATGATAAACTAAAACTAAGGAATGAATAAGTTGACAACAAGTAAAGAGGTTATGGAATCTAACTTCTAAACTTTAATATGGTAAATTATGAGGTTCAAAAGCAGAGTAAATTATAAATTATAAAGTTAACTAAGAGGAAGTGTTTTGGCTAGATGAATTTGTCAATTTGGGATTTTATAAGAGCTTAATGTTAATGAATATAATAATGATGACGTCTTAATGAATTTCACTTAGACTGGACGGCTCCTAATCTCTGACACCTGCAGAGAGAATGAGCAGCTTTTCCACCGATTTGGAGTTCAAGTTCAACCCCTCGTCACTGCACATCAGTCTGGAGTCCATGGGTCAGTTGATGTGTCCTTCAGGGCGCTGCGTTTTGTCCTTCTGGTGACAAGGAAGCTTTTGGTGCTTCCTTGAAGTAGGAGACAAGTCTCTGGAACAACTGGTCTCACTTTTTCTGCAGGGATCTTCATTATCTTCTGGAATAATTTTTGATTGCTTGATCTTTCTTCTTCAAAAGCTTCCCCCAAGACTGACTAAAACTAAACATCAGAATAACTTAGAGGGCCTAAACACAATGATGGTTGACCCAGTCAAAACAGAAAGGGTGGACCTTTGTTTCAGGTCACTGCTCCATTTGAACTTTACCAACAAGATTAAGAATAAATATCTAATTTACTCTGCTTTGGTGAATACAAACAGCAGAACATTTAAGACCTAATCAGTTTGATTCTGTAGGGTTTCCAGTTTTTGCTTCCTTTCACAGATTTCCTGTTACCTGAGGTCGAGTTAGTGAGTCACGGCTGACAGCCATCCCCACTAATCATCTCCAGGACTATTTAAGACTGCTGCTGGCTTCATTCAGTGCTGAAGCATTACATACTTTATGGTACAAGTGCTCTCAGCCTCTTGGTATTAATCCTTGTAGTTTTCATTCTTACCTTGTGATTTTTCTCCTGGTGCCTCTGCAGACCCTGGTCCTCCACACGTCTTGGATTATCCTGGCTGCTCCGTGGACCTCCTGTGCTGAATTGACTTGAATGTAAAACCACACCTCCGGGCCTCTACTATTGTTCCCCCAGTGACACCTCCCACCTCCACACTCCACCCGTGCTTCCCCTGAGAACTCTTTGGACCTGACTATTCCTCTGTGAGCCTCATAACTCATTAGATCTTCTGTGAGTCGTCCCCTGTGGATAAAGACTGACTATTGCCTCTGTAAATAAATCATTGTTTTTTTTACCTCTGAGTCTGTGATCCTTCAGTCTGTTCATCTGGGTTGTTATTAATAACCTGACAGATTCATCAAGTGAAATCCTCAACACACATTTTCATTAGAACTTGTGAAAATCACTGTTGAAGCTTCTGATCATCAGGTTTTTTCACATCTACTTTCTCTTATGCATGATCAGTTTGAGTACTAAGATGAGAAAAGGAAAAAAGCTAGATGTATATAAAACGTTCAGTTGTATTAAGGAGAACTAAAAAAATAAATAAAAATTGTCCAATAAAATTCTACCAAGGGATGGCGATGTCATCCCATAGATTAATTCGACCAGAGTCCTTGAGGTACAATAGGGTGATTCTTTCCCACACGTTGAGACTGTAGGAAGAATCCTCCCTTTTTGTAAGAGGGAGCATAAAGCTCAGATGTTACATTTTAAAGGTCATATGGAAAGGTTCTCACAGAAAGGGCCTTTCAGCTTTGCTGAGATCATAACAGGTGCACAATTAATTGCAACAGATTTTTGTAGTATACAGTACAGTATATTTATTTTCCATGGTTTCTTCCTGTCCAACTTTGGTAATGAGAGCCAGTCTTGAGAGCCAGTCTTACTTTCAAAGTATCAAAAGAATAAAAGTTCTTGATGTGTCCCTACAAGAACAATGCAAAAGAACATGCAATTTTTTACCTGGGTCCATTTTACTAAAACGATACAGAATGTGTCTAGGAAGCTTAATATCCTTCCCTGTAAATGGTTGATCCAAATTCGCTCAATGTTTAAAGTCAGTCATAAAAGTGAAGGGGAAATAGTGAGAGGTTCCTTCTTGAGGTAAACTTTCAGTCAGCGCGACATCATGCCACAGACAGATTGGGGTTCTGCCTCATGGTTTGGTGGAGACTCTGGATTCAAGCTGGGATGCTCTCTTCATCTAGGGTTGGGTGTCATTTGAATTTGAATTCTGGTTCCGATTTCTAATTTCGATTCCGGTTCCTTTCGATTTTAGATTACTAATATTTTTAGAGGTGGAGTTCAAAAACGTTTACATGGTTTGAATAAGCTAGCTAACCAGAGTTCTTTTGTATGAAATAATTTGAACTTCTCTTTGAATTTTAATTCTATGAAATTTTTACTTTTCATTAACTTTACTATGAGTTTCTAACAGGGATATTTTCAAACGGTATAAAAATGTAACACTTGAATCTTGTTGAGGAAAACGATCATCTGCTTCTCAAGCAGTATGTGTGTGTGTCTCCTGCAATGGCGACCCCTGTTCTAGATGTTGCCACACTGCTGTACTTTTCAGGCCTTGTTTTTATTTTAATTTATTTATTTTTTATTTATTGCCCTTTATTTAACCAGGCAAATCCCATTATTAGTGACTGGGTGAACATTCTGCTTGATCAGGATCTTCAGAAATACATGTGTCTGCTGTGCTCTCTGTTTGAAGGATTCCAGGATTCATCTCCACAACCTTCAGCCAAATCTGCCTCCACACCTCCCCCTTCTACAACTAATCATCTGACTTCAGTCCCCATCTGTACATCATCCTGCAAAGAAGAATCCCAGCAACTCCAACCTCACCTTGTTAAACATTTTACACTTTAGTTAAGCTTCATGATGCTGACTAGGGTTTTTACTGTTTTCTAATACACTTATTTAGCAAAGTGCTGGGTAGAACTTATACATCATGAATGAGTCTCAGCAACCAGTCCAATTTTTGGTACAATATCTAAAAAGAAAAATGACTTAATTATGGAAATTTTAGAGTTTTCCAAAGTCTTTTAGCTGTGGAAGCCATCTTGAATGGCATTGGCTGCAGTAATATTTGTTTGTTTATTCATTCATTTCATTTCAATTAAAACAAGACATATTCAAAACAATTAAATAAAACAAAATGAAAGGCAGCAGAAGAAGAATAAATTCTTATTGTTTCTGCCCCTTCATAACTATATCAAATCAAAACAATCAATTCAAAAAATACATAATACTGTACAACAAACTACAAAATTATCACAATTTTTCAGTATAATTTCTTAATATCAGCAAAACTTATATATATCTCGTCAGCAAAACATTCTTTATCTTTTTCTTGAATACAACTTATGATTTCTCCTTTTTTACATCATCATCCAAACTATTCCATAAACTAATTCCCTTCATTAACGTAGACCTACCCTTTAAACTTGTTCTATACCTCTTCTTTACAAAAATATATGTTCCCTTTAAATTATAACAACTATTCCTTTTAACAAAATTCACTTGTATATTTGACGGTAAATATAATTTGACGGTATTTGGTTATCTATGCACGGCTACTGATTATTTTTTGAAAGTTTCAATAAAATCCACCGAGTGGTCAATATTTTTTCTAAAAGCGTTGACTTCTAAACGTTAAAAGTGAAATTTCAAATCTGCAAGTGTCTAGATCAGGGGTCTGCAACCTGCGGCTCTAGAGCCACTTTGGTTCCTCCACAGCAGTTCAAGCGTTGACGAAAACTAACATAAAACTGAAGTTTATTGGTTGTTATACAAACAACAAAAAAACTACTAGTTTTAGCTGTTTTCATGTAATTTCTTTGGCACTTTAACTTTTTGCTTTATTTCTATACTTATTTTTTTCCACAATTTAAAAAAAAAAGTACATAGGTCTGCACAGCTTGTACAGTAGTTTGTTTTGTTTTTTAATTTAAAAACTTTCCCCACCTCTTTACAAGAATCTGGTCTTTTCATTTGTCATAAATTGTAATAGTATCAATAAATATTAAAAATCATTAGATATTTTTTAGCTTTATAAGGTCACCCCTACTGGCCACAAAAGTCTCCTTCAACAAACTTAAAGTGACTCATGGGCCACTGCAGTTTATAACAGTTGTAGCAGGTTGTTGCGGCTCTGGACACATTGAATTTAGTGCATGAAGGTGTAAAAATGGCTCTTTTGATCATAAAGGTTGCAAACCCCTGGTCTAGATAATGTGTTGCAGATGACTGTCAGCTACTACCACGCTAAAACTTTAGCTCAGTAACTGTAATAACTGAATGAGTTAGCCATTCTTGTGGGGTTTTTTTTTTTTAAGATAAGTTGAATGCAGCAGCCACCTTGAATCTGGTTGGCTTCCAAATTTGAACACGTGAAAGTGCAAGTGCTATGTGTTGTCATTATTGTAAGTTTCTACACGACTAAATTATTTCTCTACATTTAACCCTACATTTAATCGACCCTTCCAGGTCGATTGCCCTACCTCTACAACACAACCAACCCAGACGTACACCCAAAGATACATTTCTAAAACTTTCTCTAAAATTTGTTCAGCGGTTGATGTGTGTTATTGCACCCCTCGAGAAGTAACAGACTTTTTGGATGACAGACAGACATGAACACACATACTAATTATATCTTTTGGCAGTGGGCAAAATAAATTTTTGATCAGTAAAGTGACGTTTCAGCAGGTTCAGATAAATTACACCAAACTCACCTCTAGAAGAAAAGGCTTTGTAGTCACACTCAGCAGGTGGCTGTGGATCACTGTGAGCAGCCTTTGTCCTTAATCTTATAAAAATGGCAACTGTCAACAGAACTGCAATAAAAGAGATGTTACTGTAGACCCATCCCACTTCCTTTAGTCAGGGTCATTCATTGACGGATAAACCTGAGCTGTAGTGCTGTAAACACATACATACATCTGGACGAGTTCTTTGTTGAAACGTTTCGTCTTTTATCCAAAAGGCTTCTTCTTGGGTCTGCGGAGCTGCAACAAACAGTCTTATGAGTCTCACATTCTCGTGGTGGATCAACCAGTTTGCTGGTCCTTTTTATGTGAACAGCTGAACTAGTTCTGGGTGTGAGCAGCAAACTGGTTGATCCACTATGAGAAGGTGCTGTTTATAAGACTGAGTTTGTTTTCAGCTCCTAAAACCGAAGAAGTCTTCTTATGGATGAAAGCCTTTCGGGTAAAAGATGAAACGTTTCAACAAAAATAATAAGTCCAGAGAACCTGAATCAACCTGATTAGATTGATCTACCTGGATTATTGAGCAGGATACAGATATTTGTTCCATCCTGTTGCATAAAAGATCATCTTAAATCTCATTCAACTCTGTGTTAACTCCCTGTCCCATTATGATTTTTTGGTATTAAATAACATCTGCGGTGAAAGTAAGTATAAATTACTTCTGATTAGGGCAATGAACAATTAATTGCATCTGCGATAAAATCGCGATATGATAAAACAAGATTTTCTAATCGCGAAGGCTGCAATTTGATTGGTCACATGACCTGGTTACGTGACTTGTGAGTGAGTGGAGCAAACCAGAGCAGAGAGCGGGAGAAGTCAACACTGCGCTTTAACTGGTTGCACAATGACGCCAGGCTCAACAGAAGCTGATACATCTGAAAGTTTCATACCAAAGAGGGGCAACACGTCTGTTGATGGCTACAAAAAAAAAAAGAGAAGACGCTGTGCAACAACGACATGTATTGTGCAGAACCTGCCTTGCTGCTGTTGCTACCTCTTGAGGTAACACCATAAATCTTTATCAAAGCCATTTACGATGGTTGCATAGCTAGAACGCCAACGACCAGTGCTTCAACTTAAAGTAAGCAAAGTAGCAGCCGACAGGGATCACTGACCGAACTGTCCGAAGGTATTACTCCGTATGAAAAAAATTTGAAACGGCACATGGAAATAACTCGAGCGGTAACAGAGTTCATAGTGAAAGACATGATGCCTGTTAATACAGTGACCAGGTCTGGGTTTACAGCTTTTGGTAAACACAATGGACAAGCGGTACAGGATGCCCTCACACATTTTAACCAAGTTGCTATGGAGCTATACAAAAAATGTGGAAACAAAGTTGCAGCGGAGTTTTTTACATCTGCTTGTGTTCGTTGAAAAACTCATGAGATGAAGACATTGAAAGATAATCTCATATTAAATCACAATATTGAGATAAAAAAATCGTGATTAGAATATTTTCCAAAATCGTTCAGCCCTATTTCTGTTGATGTATCACCAGAGAATCAAACACCGGACAAACAGAAAATAAGTTAAGGGTTTACTAAGTAAATGATTTGAACTCTTAAAGCAATAAATTCAAGAGTCAT
This sequence comes from Garcialebias charrua, assembly GCA_038048925.1. Lineage (NCBI taxonomy): Eukaryota > Metazoa > Chordata > Actinopteri > Cyprinodontiformes > Rivulidae > Garcialebias > Garcialebias charrua. Next base: position 10,430 of record JBBPBX010043590.1, read on the forward strand.
TTAAAAGTTGATCAATCGAAAATTATAATATGTCAACAGATGATCCTGTTTTATGTTTTGCTGCCTTGTCGTCTGATCTATGTGCGCCTTTTCCAAACTGGGCGTGTCCTAAACAATAAAAAGGAATAAAAATAGACTCAACCCCAACACACTAACTCATAACTTCATTAATAATTTGTTTAATTTGAATGTGAATAATTATCTCACCTTTTTTCATATTGTGATGCAAATTCTTTATTCTTGCATTTTTCCCAACTCCACAACAGTGTCACATTATATTTCTCTAAATACATACAGACAATAAAAAGTAAATACCTGACCACTCTGTTTCTGTTTTCCCATAGTGCTTTGCACCCTTTCTTCATGAATATCATGAATGTAACGACACACAGAACATGTTTAAATATACTGTATATATAAATGCAGGACACACATTTTAACAGATAGACTGGTGATTGTGTTCTATTTCTTATGAGTACAGGAAAAAAAGAGCAGAAGTGAAATATTAGGTTTGGCTTGAAAACATAGTTAAAAAAGAAACGATTGCATAAATTTAAACTATTTCTCTCAGGAATTGTACAAATCTAGGTGGATGTTTTTGCAACTCTGCTTCTGTGATTGTGGAAACAACATTCAGGCTCAGAGGAAAAGGCTTTGGTGTTCGGACAACTCTATGTCACATGCATATTTGTACAAGATAAAGATTAAACAGACAAGACGTTCACACATCTCTCAATGACATCCTGACATCAACATCCAGTTAGGAATATAAATCATTACTATTTTTAAAATGATAGGAAGATGCATCTAAAGATGGTAAAATACAATCCAATACATTGATTAAATATAATTCTATATATCTACTTTGTATGTTATTTAGAGTAAATTATAAGGAAACTGGTCAATACTGCGGTATTTTTTTTTTTAGGAAACATTTGTTTGATAAAACCAATAGATGTTTGCTTGCGTGTGTTCATTAAATCAGGTGGGGGAATTGTTTTTGTTATCCCATGCACTGGTTCCATATTACTTTAATATGCCTATTTCACAGCAGAAATTTTGACTTGCAGTCATTTTAAGGAAAGTTCTGCTCATAAATGAAATACTGCTCTAAAGTATTTCTCATCTGTGTTTCCCCCCCCTTTTTTTTTCCCAAGTCAAAATGTCTGCCGTGAAATAGCCATACCATTCAAAGGGAAGTTCAAACAATATACAACAACATACAAATTAAAATGACAGGACGGTAATCCTAGACATGGGTGGTAAAGTTTTATGAACATTGGTGACCCTTTAGTCTCAGCAGTTCTTTCACTTCTAGTTTCAGAATTACGTTGTCACATAAATACAATCCTGTTTTTCAGCTCTTATTTACAGCTAGAACTTAACATGGCAGCTTATTTGTGATGTGACACAGTGCAAAACATGTTTTCTAAAACACACTTAGCTATGAATGCATAATTACACTCTTGTAATAACATTTAGTGAAACACAAAATGCCCTTTTATTCTTATAAAAGCAATTAAAAGCCTGGTTCCTATTCATATTAGATTACAATTGCGCAGGAATAGTCTCAATAGCACAATTGCTATAATGATGTTGAATGTAATAAATTTAACCCTTCAGATTGAATCATTACTTGCTGGTGCCTGACAGAAAGTTAAAAAGTTTATGTCAGTCTGCCGGTAAAAATCTTAACGTGAAGGCCACAGTGACACAAGACCTTTAAAAGCAGCCACAGCACAGCCTCACCACAAGCATTTGACAACTGTAGTGGGCCTACCCAGGGTCAAATTAAGGTTTTTGAACTGTCCAGTGATGACCTTTACTGACCTCTCAGTAAAGCAAGACATTTACTACAAAATCATTCATTAAGCTGTAATCTGATAAATATAGTCACCAAANTTTAGTGATATTACGCAGGTGAAAGAAGGCAGTTCTAGTAATGTTTTTAATGTGGGGGATAAAAGACATGTCCTGATCAAAAACTAACACCAAGATTTTTAACATTAGAGCTGGAGGCAGATGCCATCTAAGGAGGGAGAAAGACTGAAAAAATAATTCCTAAGGTGCTCAGGTCCAAAAACCAAAACCTCTCTCTGTCTTGTCTGTGTTCAAAAGGAGAAAATTGAGGGTCATCCTGGTTTTTATGTCTTTAAGACATGTTTTTAGTCTAAGTAACTGATTGGATCCATTGGGTTTAAAGGACAAATATAATTGTGTGTCATTAGCATAACAATGAAAATTTATCCGATGCTGTGTAATAACTTTACCTAATGGAAGCATATATAAAGTAATAATAATAATAATCATTTTATTTAAAAACGCCTTTCAGGACATCCAAGGACACTTTGCAGCAAGAAACACATCACGGAGATTGTATAAAACATAACAAACACAGTTGAAACATCAGCAGGAACAAATTGAAATATAAAATACAAAATAATATAAAATACATTTAGTAAAGTTAATGATAAGCGAGTCTAAAGAGATGTGTTTTCAGGGCAGTCTTGAACAGAGAAAGGGAGGTGGTGTTTCAAAGGTCAGGCGGTAGAGCGTTCCAGAGGTGAGAGGCAGAGCAGGTGAAGGCCCTGCTCCCCATGGTGGAGAGGCGGGCAGAGGGTACATGGAGATGCAGCGAAGAGGAGGATCTGAGAGAGCGTGATAATAATAATAATAATAATTAATTCAATTTATAACGCACTTTTATTACTGAAAATCTCAAAGTGCTACACATATATTGAATGCTACACACATTCATAAACCGGTGGCGGCAGACTACCATGCAAGGTGCTTTCCAGTCCTACCGGGAGCAACTCAGGGTTAAGTGTCTTGCCCAAGGACACAATGACACATGGTGCGGGTCCCGGGAGTCGAACCGCCAACTTTCCGATCGGGAGACGACTGCCATTACCACTACACCACGGCCGCCCTTGCAGTGATGGGATGGAGATTTGTAGGAGGTCAGATAGATGAGGGGCAAGGTTGTGGATAGCTTTGAACTTGAGAAGTAAAGTAAAGAGTATTGCCCCAAGCACTGAACCCTGAGGGACTCCATGACTAACTTTGGTGTATGAAGAAGATTCATTATTTACATTTACAAACTGGAATCTTAAACCATTTTAATTTTTAAATGAACTCATTAGTGGGCCTGACCGAAGTCACGGCCCACAGGCCACCAGTTGAATAGCCCTGGTGTAGATGGACCTGATTCTGGAGCTACTACAGTAGGCCAGGGCACAAAGGATGGACCTTACCAAGCTCTGCCCACATGGCCACGTTTCATTGGCTAATGCCCATAACACGTCACAGCGCAGCTACCACGTGCGTGCCGGTCTCACAAAACAAACGCTACGGTAGTAATAAACACATGCTAACTTACATTGCTAGCTAGCATACGTGCATAATTTTTTTGCGTCGGGGCTGGAAAAATGGTCCTCCACTGTCAGTGGGGTATCTGTACAGGAGATGTCAGGTACCCTGACCGTATTTGTGGAAGTAAAATTCACAGGTTTCCTTAACATGAAACTGAATGCCTTGCTTGGATCGAAGCTGGTGCACGACCGCATTTACCGATACAACTTCTACACCTTGAAGCCTGTCTGTTACACAGTCTTACGTTAGCTGAAGAGATCAATATGCAATGTGTGCCGTATCTAACACGCATTAAAGATTTCATTCTACCTGAAAAGGCTTTTCACTAAACTGTAAACGTGTTAGCCACGCTAGCACCGTTGGCACCGAGCATCAGACCAAGGCACACTCAAACTTTTGCCAACAACAGAAATCACTGATTTCAAAAGTAACCCTCAAAAGCACGGTGGGCAGCACGGTGGCACAACTGGTAGAGCTGCTGCCTCTCAGCGAGAAGGTTGCCGGTTCAAATCCCGGTCCGGGGCCTTTCTGGGTGGAGTTTGCATGTTCTCCCCGTGCATGCGTGGGTTTCCTCCGGGTACTCCGGTTTCCTCCCACAGACCAAAAAACATGCATGTTAGGCTGATTGGTGACTCTAAATTGACCCTAGGTGTGAGTGTGAGAGTGGATGGTTGTTTGGTGTGAGTGAGACAGGTCCCTCTTGTAAATGAGTCCCCGTGACTCAACGAGGCTAGCCTGTATAAATAAAGGTTGAATAAAAAAAAAAAAGTAACCCTCAAAAACATGAATGCCTGACTTACCCAGCCTTGCAGAACAACTGGCATCAGTGATCCTGTCCACAGCTGTAATAATGCTGAGCGTGTGAGGAGCTGCTGTTTTCCTCATCGGCCGGTAGCATTTAGCTGTGACGCGCACGCTGTTGGAGGCATCGCGTGGCTAAAATAACTTGATTACATCCAAAAAAGTTGACATGAACTTGTTGGTTTCCCTGTCCATTGTCGTGGCTGATATTTTGTTGAAATCCGGCAGAAATGATGCACTAATCGTCTCAGAACTACTCTGCAGAGAGTCAGTCGACGCCATGTTTCCATTGAAACTGAGCTCCCGGGAGGCTTTTGTTGGTGAGACACGCAGCCATGTGGGAGTTTAGGGGGCGTTTCTGGGCGGAGCTTGGTAAGGTCCATTGAGTTTTGGGGCTCTCACTCCAGGTGGATGCATTCTCCTCTCCCTCCCCTGTTCTCCTCTTCCTCCTGCTTTTGCTCTTTGTGTATATCTTGGAGCTCCTGGTACACATCTTCCAAATGAAAAAATACTATTATGGATCTGGTGAGCTGGACTTTCAACGTAATCAATAAAACCTTTTCAATAAAACCTTTTCAACAAAACGACAAAGTCCTGGAAAACCCTCATATCCTGTCGAGACTCATGCTGCGGGGTGCATCAGTGTCCGTGGAGAGTCTTTCAGTTCTGTCTCAGGAGGATGCCGAACATGTTTATATAATTGGATTCATGATAGCAGGGTTTCTGACTTTTGTCATTGGCAGGTCCCCATATTACCAACTTTTGAAGAAGACATGGGCAGCAATTTGGCCATGGCAAAACAATCTGGTTTGGTTCATGCTACGAGTACTCAAAATCAGCTGATTTACGAGCTAAACCGTAAGATGGAAGCGATTTATGAAAATCGCAGGTCACCTAGGACTTGCCAGCATGTTGGGGTTGACCTTGAAGAAGGCTCATAGCACAGATCAGTGGAATGCCCATAAATCTGGCCGTTTTGGATCTGTAAAGTACCAGCAGGACTCAAGGCTGACAAGAAAAAATGGTCTGCCTGAAGTAATTCAGCAATTGTGGCTTATCTGAATCTGACTCCCCCATTTGGCCATGGGTAAACTAAGGAAAAATCTTTGTCTGTTGCACCCCTCACTGAGAACCTCTTGTGTAGACTTATCAGAACTGCCAACTGAACAACAACATCATCAAACTATGGCCTCTCTGAAAGTGCTTCATGGACAAATCTTAACGTCTTGACGTCAAATGCATATGTAATTGTGTTTATAAATGTCCATGCTGGTAGAGGTTTTTATGTATAAAATCCTTACAGGACAAGATGTGAAGAGATATTTTTTTGTAATACCACTATCCATCCTCATGGCCTTTTACCTTTTCTATCTAAAAATGTAATCTGGTAAAGAACAAGAGGCCGTGCTCTTGTAGCTGCAACAACGTGCACTCCACCCATATTTCAGACGACTGTACGAACGTAATCTTACTGTATCTTGGTACAGTGATAATAAAGCTTATTCTGATTCTGAAAACAGACATATGCACCATTTAAAAGCTTTGTATTTTCTCCATTTAACCTTATCCATTTGGTTTTTGCTTTTAATCAAATTAAAACTAATTAAACTCCAGACTGAAGGCAACAAATAGAAAAATGACCAACGGGGGTGGATATGCTGACTGCTTGTTGTTTGTCTTCATAACATGATCAGGTTTAATATATTTGTTGAAACGGAACTCCTGTTCTTCTTTTGGATCAGGATTGAGGTTTTTCAGCCAAGTGAAACTGATGGTAACCATGGTAACGGCAGGTTGATGTTTCCGTGATGAACCAGGTGTTGTGATGGAGCTTTGTTCCACCTCTCATCCTGATTGGCTGCTGTTTCTTCTCTTTTCTTTTGTTTTTACTTTAACCTATCACCTGCCCACCACTCTGCCTTGGGCCACGCCTCCTCCCCATCCTCTACCAATCAGAAGCTTCCAATGTCCGCCTCCCGCCGCTGGTCTGTCCAAACCCTCCATGATTGGCCGGTATACTATTATATCCCTCCCTCTCCCTTCATCTCTCCTCCTCATCATCGCAGGGCTTTTTTAACGCTGAATGTTTCTGTTTTGCATGTCACTGATTGGCTGCTGCTCCTCCACTAACAAACTGACCCCAATTTATGTGTTCTGAATTAAAAAATTAAAGGTACTCTTTGATTACATCTGAAGCTCAGATGAGGGCCATTCTAGAATGCAGATTATGTTAACCTCTTAGTAAGTTAACCCTGAGTTTAATGAACCTTTGAGTAAGTTTACTCTAAATTTAGTGAAACTCTTGACAAATTTAACCCAAAGCTATCGTATTTTCCGAAATATAGGTTGCGGCTTTTTTTATCATTTTTGCATGCCCTGCAACTTATATTCAGGTGCGACCTATTTATGGCTTTTTATAAAATAAGCTGATTTGTAATCATTTATTAAAGCTACAATATGTAAGATTGTAATGTAGTCTGTAACTTTTCAAACAATATATTTTTAACATATTTCTTCACTCAGTCACTATCTACTGACAAACTGATGTTAGACAAAGTAATCTCTGAAAAAAACTATAGTCCCCTTGCTTCTCTATCAGCATTTATAAAAACACTGAAAACACAGAGTGACCAGGACACTGACAGCCAATAAAAACAGAGTTTGTAACCAGCCAATAAAAACCAAGCTTGAATTCGAATCAGCCAATAAAAACAGAGCTTGAATTTGAATTTTAACAGACCACAAGGGGGCAGTGCCATATATGGCTCTGAGGGGGAGGGATCAGAATGCTTTGCTTGTTGAAATTTTTTCTAAGTGCTGATGTTCTACAGAAACTGCAGACTCCACCTTTAACAAAAATTAAACTGAGACACACTCTTTCAATAATGTCAGCTAACAAATATATATATTTTTAGGTGTTTATCCTGTTAAAATTATTCATTTATTAAAGAAAAGTTCAGCTCAGACACATGACATATTTGCTATAATTTTTATCAAACAAATACAGTATTTTTTGGTGTATAGGTCGCACCTGTGTATAGGTCGCATTGTCCAATTATCACCAATAGATTGGAAAAATCCCTAGATAGGTCGCACCTACCAGTGTTAATTTTGTTATATAATTATTTTCGTCATAAGTTTCGTCAACAAACCTTTATTTCATGACAGAAACGACACAGTAACTAAATAAAGACAACGTGATCGGATAAAAACTGTGACGAAATGAATTGACACTTTCGTCAACGAATAAAAATGAGACGAAAAGATTGACTGGGACGAAATCCAATCAAAACTGTTTTCGTTTGGCGGAAGGTAGGGCCAAATTACAGAGGGAGCCAATCAGAATGACTTTAGCCCAAGCAAATAGGCGGGACAACTAGTTAGCCGTCCAATCAGTGCTAAGCTCTTTGCAATGTAGCTGCGCAGTGCGCAGCCAGCCAGCAGAGTGCACTGCTCACTGACAAATTTAATGTTTTGTTTTAGTAACTACAGAGAATTGATGAAATTGATGAAAAGTTTTTACTATGTATAACTTAGTTGACTTAATTGACTGTAGATTTAGTCGACTAAATGTTTTCATTGATTTGTCAACTAAAATTAGACTAAAACAAAAAACAATTCTGATGACTAAGTAATGACTAAAACTAAATGATGTTTTAGTCACATGACTAAGACTAAAACTAAATTAAAAATAGCTGTCAAAATTAACACTGGCACCTACGTTTAGCTCTGCTGCAAATGTCTGCCACAGGAGCGCACAGCAAGGCTTTTAAGAAGATTAACACTTAAAAACAATTATGTGTTTGATAAAAATTATAGCAAATATATGTCTGAGCTGAACTTTTCCTTAATAAATGAACGTAATTGTGAAATGAGCTGGATTTAAAAATTTGTTTCACCGAAACTTATAACAAGCCATAAATAGGTCGCACCTGAGTATAGGTCGCAGGCATTGAAAAAATTATAAAAAGGTGCGACCTATACACCGGAAATACGGTAATTGGTTTTAAGTGTTAATCTTAAACGCCTTGCAGTGCGCTCCTGTATGTATGTATGTATGTATGTATATATATATATATATATATATATATATATATATATATATATATATATACAGGTGACCCCCTAGTTACGTACGAGTTAGGGAGATAAGAACTGTTCGCAGCTCGATTCTGCCGTAGCTAGGGGGTGAAAATAGCGTCCAGTTCGTAGGTCCTTATTCCGTTCGTAGGTCGTGGAAATACCGCTAACGGAGCGCGCGCACACATTTAAGCATGTACAGTAGTGTACTGTAATGTTAAACATTGCTATTCACATTTACAGAATAAATAAAAATATAATTTCTTACTTTGAGATGGTCAAAGCCGACATCTTAGGTTGCCATGCGTTGATTGTTGTCGGGCCGAGCAGCGCGGCGGCCGGCGAGTGAACCACCGCAGCTGCTCGAGACCTGTGTTAGCTAGCTGGCTAGCTTCTGCTAGCCAAGCCATGAGCTGGTGTTGGAGCGGCGGCGCGATCGGCGATCAATCTGCAGCTGCTGCTCCAGCCTGAGACGTCCACAGAGCTCACAGAGCGATTCCAGCTAGTAATTAATCCATATGATGCGATCCTGGTCACCAGTCTTCAAAGGCCGGCTCCCGGCAGCTAACCTAAAATGGCGTCCGGTGTTCTACATTAATTTGTGACCGGAGACCCCCGTGACTGAACCTAAAATGGCGTCCGGTGTTCTACATTAATTTGTGACCGTGTAAACTGAAGACCTACTTCCTGCTGCCCAAGATTGCGCAAAAATGATCAGAAATGATCATTTTTATCATAATTATTATTTATAAAGCCTTTAAAACAACCACAGCTGCAACAAAGTGATGTACACATGAAATTAAGAACATTTAAACACAAAAAATATATATATATATTTTTTTTAATACAGTAATTTCATATTTTTATTAAATATGATACGTTCGTAGGTCCCGTTGTTCGCAGGTCGATGGAGTCGTAGGTCGGGGGTTTGCTGTATATATATATATATATATATATATATATATATATATATATATATATA
>JBBPBX010043591.1:0-27850 GCA_038048925.1 Garcialebias charrua
GGCTCCTCTCAGAGGATGGAGACGGGCTGGGTGTCTTCCGGGCCACCAAGTTGGGCTTCAGTGAATCGGAAAGAGACCCACCAAAATGGGATTTAGTGAAATGAAATGACAAATGTACACTCATATAAAGTGAATCCAATATGAATCAATCACAGTATCCAAATAAGAATAAAAATGTGTTCTTCAAAAACTGTTATAGATTGTTGGACAAGACAAAAGTAATCATATGAAGTATTTAGCAGAGAGAAAAAAACATTTACCATTGGCAACGATGGAGGGGACCTCATGAAGGACCGTGGGGCTGGTGCTGTGTCAGCAGCAGCAGATGGTGAAGCCACAGAGTGTTGGGTCACAGGAGGAGGAAGAGGAGGCTACAAAAACATATATATTCTAAGTGTAAAAGCCATCATTCACCAAACATAGCAGTAAAATGACTCATAAGTGATTGTAATCAGATTTTATTTTAAACCAGTTTACCTTAGCAGAGTGGAAGCCACAGTCACAGGTCACAGACTCTCCAAACAGGGTGGTCTGACCTCGGGCCTGCATGGGGCATTTTTCTATCTGAAACAGTGCAGCATCATATTATTATTATTATGACAATTACTCATGTCTCTTTTTTGTTTATAGTGGCTTCACTTTACCTTCTGATAGAGATTGTGCCATTTGTTCTGCCTCGGGGCTGGTCACATCCACTCCTCATCTCCCAGACCTTTATGGATCTTTGGCTTGGAGCTCATCTGAACATAACATCAGAAAAGAGGAGAATGAAACCAAACAAAGAATTGATGTACTTTATACAGTTAATGATTACAGTCAATTATCTATCTATCTATCTATCTATCTATCTATCTATCTATCTATCTATCTATCTATCTATCTATCTATCTATCTATCTATCTATCTATCTATCTATCTATCTATCTATCTATCTATCTATCTATCTATCTATCTATCTATCTATCTATCTATCCATCCAGCCATATATCCATCCATCCATCCATCCATCTATTCATCTATCTATTCACCTATTCATCTATCTATCTATCTATCTATCTATCCATCCATCCATCCATCCATCCATCTATCCATCTATCCATCCATCTATTCATCTATCTATTCATCCATCCATCCATCCATCTACCTATTCATCTATCTATTCATCCATCCATCTATCTATTCATCCATCATCCATCTATCTATTCATCTATTTATCTATCCATCCATCCATCCATCCATCCATCCATCTATTTATCTATCCATCCATCCATCCATCTATTCATCTATCCATCCATCCATCCATCCATCCATCTATTCATCTATCCATCCATCCATCCATCCATCTATTTATCTATCCATCCATCCATCCATCCATCCATCTATCCATCTATCTATTTATTTATCTATTCATCCATCATCTATTCATCTATCCATCCATCTATTCATCTATCCATCCATCTATCCATCCATCTATCCATCCATCTATCCATCCATCTATCCATCCATCTATCCATCCATCCATCCATCCATCCATCCATCAATATTAATAGGTTACTACTACTGTATACTATAAAGTAAAATGTTTCATTAAAGTTTGATCAAAGAACGTGACATCATAATACCACTATATTTTTATTTAATCTATGGTCTACATTATTATTTTTAGGTGATGTGAAATAAACAAAAAATACGACGTCTGTTTGCACGGAAAGATGTAAGAAAATATGAATGAATACTTACTGTAAGATTGCTTTAAGTCGACAGAAACAACGGATCGATGAGAAACCCCTCTTGTGTAACGGGAGCAGGCTGTCGACAGCTAAATATACTGTATATTCCTCCAACACGAAAACAAAATCGTGAAAATAGATGCTTTTCACATGACGTAGCGACCAGTAGATCACGTGACCGAATCGCCATTTTGTAGGCGGAAGTAGCCGAGTGTTCAGTGTGTGTAGACGCGCCGGTTCGTTTCTTTGTTGTTGGATTACTAGTAGTTTTGTAGCAATCATGGTCCAAGGTTGCGTTGTCGTTCGCTGCAACAACCGTGCTGGTTGCGGTGATGTGAAGCGGTCCTTTTTTTTAAATTCCGAAGGTCTTAAAACACCAAGGAGAAGCAACAGAAGAACTATCAGCAAAGCGACGTGACTTGTGGCTGGCGAGAATCAATCACAGGGATTTCACCCCATCCAAATATTCAAGAGTATGTTCAGACCACTTCAAAAATGGTGAGTGTTGTTAAAAACACAGAGAAATGGTAAAACGTAAATGAACAGTCAAAGTTAGCTGAACGCTGAGTAATCAACCCATGTAAATGTGCATGTAGCACATGTAAATGTGCATGTAGACTGTCAGATTATGCATTACAGAAAGTCAGGGCAGGTTGTGACTTTTTCATTTTTCTGTATTTTCCAGGTAAACCTGCTGGCCTTTTTGACCAGACAAATCCTGACTGGGCTCCTTCTCTCAACCTGGGTTATGACATGTCTGCACATTCAGCCAGAGAAAATGCATCAAACAGGTGGCTATATGATGTTATTGCCTTGTATAACAAGCAAGTCATATTTTGTATAATTATGACCCTCTGTGGTTAAGTTAAAGATACTGTTAACAGTGTTTCATTTGAAATTAAAGTGAAGTTATGGTTTATTAACAAGTACTTCTTGTTACTTAGAAAAAGCACAAAAAGTCTGTGCTCACCTAATGCGATTTAACCATACGTCCATATCTCATACAATCCTGTTATGTTTGTTTATGATAATAATAATAATAATAATAGAAATAATATTGCATTAGTCTTTTTTGAGGCCCTCAAAGACGCTTTACAAATTTCTTGCATCATTTAATAAGACACACATTCACACACGTTTTATGAAGTAGAAGTTTTAAAGTGCAAAAGCAGTTGATCACATATCACAGTTATATTACAGTTTTTTAGTTGTGCTTCGTTTTATCTTTACGAGGTGTGTGTTGTACATTGACTCAGACTGAAAGTAATTACATCAAATTTGAGATTTTATTTGTTTTTTTCTCCTCCTTCAACAACTCTGATTATGTTCATCTGTTCACAGGTGCACAGGGCAGGCGACAGAAGAAGAAGCAGTGTGAAGCCATCGCAGCGGCATTACTGGAACAGACTCCAATTCCCACACCCCCACCACAGCTTCACCACACACCACCACAGGATGGAGTTGCTGATGAGGAAACCAGTGGTGATGGTGCCAGTTCAGAACTGCAACTAGGAAACCAGAAGAGAGTAGAGTTTCAGCAAATGTTGACCAAAATTAAAAACTTTGAAGACTCTTTAGCTGCTGCAACAATTACACCACAGTCCTTTAAACATAACATAGAGAAGGTTAAATATTACACAGGACTCCCTAGTTTTGTAACACTCATGTCAGTCTTCACTTTAGTGGAACCATTCATTCTAGAAACAGTAAAGTGCAAGATAACAAAATTCCAAAAACTGATTTTGACCCTGATGAGACTTGACAAGAAGTCTTGTTTTGGTGATGTAAAAATGTTACTCTTTAAAGTATGTATTACCGTAAGTAATTATCAGCACTGTGCAGCTGAACTGTGTCGTATGATGTTGATAAGAAACTGAGAACAATGTACATGAACTGTGAAACTGATGGACTTAAATAAAACATGATTTTTATAAACCATAGACATACACCTGGAAAAGACTTATTTTAGAAGACACATTGATCTGTACCAGACCTGAAGTCAGTCTGCAGCAAATAATTAATGTAGTTAGAAGAAGATGACTCCAGATGGTTAATTTGGGTTTTTCTTGTGTCATCTTACTATCACAAAAATTAAAGAGTATTTACCTGTCAGCATTTGATAGTGTTTTGAAATTAGTAGCGATAACCTTGACTTTGTAAGCTTACTATAATTTCATACGGTTATATTTTTCCATTAAGTAATGGGCAAATAACTTTGACAAAAATGACAACAAATCTGCAGACTTGTGTTTAGAAATGTGTTTTGCATTGTAAACTCTATGGCTAAAACATCGACATACAGCCTTTCTGGCATTATTCAAAAACATTTCATAGATTATTTATACTGTTCTGTTGAACACAACTATTTCGACCCCTCGGCAGGTCTCATCAGGCGGTGATGGCTTTCATGTAAAAAGCAACATGTATGCCATAGATTTCCCCGCTATAGTTGTGGGTTTGTTTATTTTTTGTCAGGGGTGGGTTTGTTTGTAACTTGTTTTTGTTTGGGTTTGTTACTTTGTAACCTTTTTTTAGTGGGGGGGAGTGTTTCTAATCTAAGGCCAGGTAGAAACTGGTTTTAATCTGGACAGTTTTAGTGACACTGGTTTTAATCTGGACAGTTTTAGTGACACTGGTTTTAATCTGGACAGTTTTTGTGACACTGGTTTTAATCAGGACAGTTTTAGTGACACTGGTTTTAATCTGGACAGTTTTAGTGACACTGGTTTTAATCTGGACAGTTTTAGTGACACTGGTTTTAATCTGGACAGTTTTAGTGACACTGGTTTTAATCTGTTGTAGTGAAACTGGTTTTAATCTGGACAGTTTTAGTGACACTCGGTCCAGACGGACTTCGGCAGCTCATAAGGGTCTTTTGCCCTCAATACAGCCAATTTTATCCAGATACCTCTGTCTTGCTTTCGCATCCAGTGTGTCCTGGTACCGCTCCGTGTCCCGGTAATGTCCATTTGCGTCGTCGGCAGCTTTTTTGATGTTTTCTTCCGTGTTCGTTGTTGTTTGTCCATACGCGCTCGTAGCTAAATGCTAAATGCTAGTCCTACAAGATGGCGACGACCGAAAAAAAAAACCCACCAGATATGACGTCAGTGAAAAGCATCTATTTGTTTTCTGTTGTTGTTGCTGCCGCTGTTGTTTTGAATGAAAGCTAACTAGCTAGCTAGCGGAAGTAGCTAGCGGAAGTGGGCAGGACGGTGGCGCTACCCAGCTCACGTTAGTCCACCTCTCTCCTCCAACGGGCTTCGCCCCTCTCCATTCTCACAATGGCCGCTGCAGCCAATGGCGAGCCGCCTCACAAAAATACCAGCCTATCCGCACGCCCCTTGCGCCACCGCTTTGTTCGATTGTCACATGTGAACCCAGAGTACACTCTCTCTCTCTATGACAATTAGACATGATGTTTCTCTCAGAATGTGATGAAACTGACCTGAAACATTTACCTAACACGTTGTGGTCTTTAGGACCCTCTGATGCTGGTTTATTAAACTCCATCCTGATGAGCTCACACGCTAATGACATAATAAATGAAACAGTCTTTCTAGACATGCAGAAAGCTGCACCTAGACAGGAAAAGCAGATGTGGGAAACTAAAAGTGCACAGCTTAATGCTTATGGTTTGTATATGAGAATCACTCTGCACTCTGTTAGGACAAGAGCATGTTACATAGTGAACGGTGGGTGTCAGAAGTGGGATATCACTAATCTGCTGAGATCTGAACACCCCCATGACTACAACACCAACCTATGGTGGCAACTGATGAACAAAACTGCTTATGAAGGAAAAACTACTAACTGCTACGTTACCATCATCTACCCTATGCCACCCACAATTCAGGTTTGCAACCTGCTACTGTGCCCACAGACCAACAAGCGTGCCTGTATGGACTAAGCACCCACCCAGGAACAGGCAGCTGGGCAAGACGAGACTACACGAAACCACTGTCTGATGAAGTGAAGGGTATGCACACAGACCTACAGAGACAATTAGGCATGGTGACTATGGGATACAACTTCACGACAAATTGCAGCGTCACCTCAAATGTCATGCCTCTACCCCAGACACCCATCAAACTGCTTGAACTGATCACCATGATACATCTGCCGCCAAGCGTTTTGGGACTCTGTATTCTCAACAATGGAATCATCCCGGTGGGCCTGGTACCCTGGAACTTATGTGACAAAGTGTATTCATTCTATGATGTCACGTATCCACGTACAAATACACTGAACTATGTGCATTGCGTTTTCTGTAAAGCAGGACTGCATTATGAAAACGCCAACGGTTTCGAGTCAGGAGATGTCATCGATTGCATACACCTCCTTGAACAAAGGACTTTCAACATCACCAAGCCAACAAGAGGATAACAGGAAACCACCCACTGCAGCATTGCAATGCCAGGTGACAAAGGCTGTTGTATTTTAACTGACTGGTAATTCTTGTGTGGACACAGAGCCTATACAGCATTGCCACCTAATTGGGGGGGCCTTTGTGCTTTGGTCCCCCTATCCAACACAATGTTTGTGCTGAGGAAGGCACCGACGCCCACAGCCCATAGGACAAGACGCTCTCCAATGCCTGAGATAACAAGATGGGGAGGGCTCACCACCAGCACCGGCGTCCCATGGGAATTCAGGATCTGGAATGGAGGGGAAAAGTTCTTCCAAAGCCTCTTCCCATGGGTAGGAGTCGGTTAAGTATGAATTCACGTTGAAATCAACAGGTATGCCCTCCCCGCCTCATCAACGACACCTACAAATCAGCAAATGGAACTCTGGGAGAGCTGAAAGCAATGGGAGAGATGATCCTACAAAACTGAGTCGTTCTCAAACCTCCTGACTGCATCACGAGGAGGCGTGTGTAAAATTATTGGTGAATCGTGTAGTACCTACATCCCAGATGAATCAGGAACAAGAGGAGACATCCACGATGCTTTGCACGATCTGAGCGAACTCAAAAAAGTATGATGAGAGCGGGACTAAAAGAACAGACCCCTCCGACCCATAGTCATGGTTCACCTCTGGACTATGGTGGCACCTCCTCCTGAGAATCTGCACACCAATCCTGATGATATTGTTTCTATTTTTGCCTTCTTTTTATTTGTGTAGTACCATGTCTGAAAAACATGATGATGATAGTTTTTACAGGTGTTCTAATCAGTCTACACCAAACCCATTTCGTTTCAAATGATGAGGATTATACCCCGCTGGAGTCAGTGGGACATGATGTGTATGATAATTAGCCTAAAAAGAAAAAGCAGAGTGATTCTAGTGCTGAGAGTATTTCACAATAACCGATGCTGTAATGATGTTTTAGTTTTTCTAGGCTACATTTAAGATCGAAGTAATTTTCAAACCAACTTAAACTTTTTCTCATTTTTTGTTGTTTTTCTTTTGGTTTAAGTCCATAAAGGACCTTAGTTCATAAATAACTAATTTTTGCTGTGCGCCTCAATGATCGTTTCCCACATCTTTTACAAACATTCATTGAAACGCAATTTCGGTCCTGTGTATGTCCTGTACAGTACATATTGCAGATCTGACAATAAAGTTGACTTTGACTTTGATTTTAACTGTTCATCTGATTAAGTTGTAACCAGTTTAAATGATAAAGAGGACGGAAATGTTAGAGAATTCAAACATTGATCATTTAAAACTTATTACTTTAATGTATTCTGATGAATCATTAACCAGTTTGCTTTCCTAAAAGTCTTTCTGTATCAAACAAAACATCTCTGAAGAACACAACTTGTTGCTTCCTGCACACAGAACAAAAACACTGATTAGGCCAGCTCATGTTTTAATCACAGATAATCTTTTGACATTACGTTATTGTTTGTTTTGACATTGCCACACTCATGTCTTAATCACAGATAATGTTTTGACATTACGTTATTGTTTGTTTTGACACTGCCACGTTTTCCATGTGCTATCTGAAACTGTCTTCCTGTTACTCATCATTGTCCTTCTTTTGAGAGCATAAAAACCCAGCACACACTTTCCAATTCGGATTTGATCTCAAACAGTTTTGAAACTTGCTTCAAAGTGTCTTGAGGTGATCTCCCATTTTCAAAGTCTGCTGCTCTGAAAATTAATTCTTGTCTCTCTTCTTGTGTGGTTCATGTTTAAGTTGAAGGTGTTTAAAAATCCTCCATCACATTCAACCTTTAATAACCTTTATTAACAAAGCTCTGACTCTGAAAGTGCAGAGCTCAGTTGTTTTTTTCTGTCTTGACATGGACTGCGCCTCGTTGTTCAAGCCTGTCTGTGCTTTACTGGTTTACTGCTGTGTCTATATACCAGAAGAACTCACAGCAACTAAAATAAGATAGAACTTTATTAATCCCGAAGGAAATTGTAGTGCCAGAGTTTCAGTACAAAGGAACATACAAAAGAATCACAAGATTTAAAAAACAACAGAAAAAAAAAAATATATATATATGTATAAAAAAACAGAATATAAAAATGCCAACAATTAAAGAGCAACTCCACACCCTGTGGATCGGTAACTCCTCCTTCCAAAATCTCCCTGAAAATGGGCGTGTCGAGAGACAAGGAGGGGTGGAGGTAGAGTTGTGCTTTTGTTCACGCCTCCACCTGCAACAACCTAAAACAAATTAAACCTCTAGCCAACAACATACACCAAGCAACAACAAAGAATAAACATGTAGATGTATTTATCTATTCCACCCATTCCATCCAAAACCAAAGGCCTAAAAAAATGAAAATGAAAAGAAAAATAAAACCGCTTGTCAGGAGTGAAATGCAGCACTTCCATATAAGGTATGCACTTCTCATCTCTGCAGGGGATTGGCTCTGCTTGAACCACCTGTGTGACATCACACATGAGCAGACATGTCACACATGAGCGTTTGCACAAATAAGAAAATTAAGGTGTAATCCACCAGTTCAACCCATAGAACTACCGTAAACACATTTTTAGACCAAATATTGCCAATTTACACAGATATGCACAATTATGTGAGAATAAACACAGCCATAGTGCTAGATAACATTTTAAACACATTCTAGGGAGTTTATCAGCTATAAAAAGTTAATTTTGGGTTTAGTCGCACTTTAAGTTCTAAACAGGTCAGGTGCAGACAGAAACAAAGTGTTTACATGATTATTTTGTTGTTGTTCTGTGTGTAGAAAGGGGGATGAGTTGAAACGTTTGATAGCCACAGGGAGGAAGGACTTCATGTGGCGTTCTGTGGATCACCTCGGTGGTCTCAGTCTATGAATGAAGGTGCTGCGGTAAGAGTCCAGTGTGTCATGCAGGGGGTGTGACGTGTTGTTCAGGATCTGGAGCAGTTTCCTCAGCATCCTCTGCTCAGACTCCTCTGTCAGAGACTGCAGGTCCACTCACAGAACTGAGCCAGCTCTCTTGATGAGTTTATTGTGTCTGTTGGCATCATTTTTCTTCACCTGCGGCCCCTGCACACCACCCTAAACTGGATACAGTATTTTGTCTCCATGTTTTTTTAATGAGAAGACAACTTTATACCATGCCACTCTAAAGCCCCCCCAGTATACTCCCGCATACGTCAGTCCGCGCGTACCGGATTAGTCAAAGTGGACACCCGCAGGGCATGTCCGCGCCGCAAAGCTCAATTTTTACGTACGCGTACTCTGTGTCGCACAATAAACTGCCCGGCGACAGACTGTTTTGTATGAGACACCAATGTATTAAATTCCCCTTCTGCATCCCTGATCTGGCCTTTTCTTTTTCTTGCCAAAAGGCAAGCGATCTCTTCCTCCTCTGTCAATGCCAAGACTGAAATGGTGACAAATGAAGGAATTCATCATGAGCGAATTAAAATCAGGTCCAGAGTGGCTGCGGGAGGGTCTGGAGATTTCTTGATGGGCTGGTCTGCAGGGCCAGCGGGGGTGGTTTAGAACTTTTTATTAACAACATATTGCGGCTGGGGCTGCCAGCTCAAATTTTCACCAGCTATTAATAACACAATCGGCTTACCATAGAGCCCCCACCTTCATCCTGCTCGCTGCTTGAAGCAACCGTCAAACCAGCTGCACCGCCCCAGCGAAATGCAGCTAATTTGACCATTAAAGTACATTTATTAAATACAAGTTCAACTGAGACACACCTTGGCTATAATTTCATTCAAACAAATAATTGTTTTAGGGGATTTTCTTGTGAAGTTTAGAAGAAACGAGCAGCGTTGCTCCTTTATTTCCTCTCCCTCTGTGCACTCCTGGAGCACTGAGGATTCAAATACTTTTGAAATACAGCTGACTTTACCATTAACGTCCTTTTATTAAGCAAACGTTAAACTGAGACACACCTTTACTATAAAGTCAAACAAACAAGTAATTGTTTTTAGGTGGTTATCTTGTTCAATTGGAACAGCGACTCGTTGCACATACACGTTTAATTGCGCATATTGGACCGGACCAACCCGGATTAGGGCCGGGCCATTATAATGCGATTAATAGGTGGGCCAATCCGGGCTTAAATGCAGTTTTATGAATCAAACAGCAGGAATCAAACTAAATAATGCACAATATGACGTGTTAGTCTACTTAGAGGAGGAGGCAGTAAGTTTAGTGATGATGAATTAGAGCTGGACAATAATTCAATATTAATATATATCGCAATATACAGTACTTTTATTAAATAATGGTGATTTCCAACTATCAACATTCTAACTATCAACACACAAGGAAGACATCGGTAGCAAATCTGGATCTGGTCAGGCTGCCTACCTTACATGATGGCTTGGTTCATGTCTCAAGAACCCAGACTTTTGGCTGAATGGATTAGATCTCGGGGATTTTCTCAGGCACGTTTCACTGGAAGGATCATTTTAATTTGGACATTTCGGAAGCGAGTGGACCAACACAGACTGAAGGTAGATGTCATTAAAGTTCTGCCTGTTCCCAAAACAATTGTGTTTATCTGACATTCGGCTCCCCGACTGGCCTTGACAGGCTGTCTTATTTCAACACGCCTGTAGAAGTTTTGTAAACCTGACGCTCTCCCCACTCCCAAACCTTCTGCTGAGGAATTCCACGGACTTTTCAGAGGAGCCCAGCTGAATAAACATTCTGTCATCATTTCAGGACTCTGGATTCGCCTCTGACCGTCCTCGGCAGCCCTCCGAGTGTGCACAGATCTCTCCAGAGGGAACTACTGTATACGAACTGAGTGTTTTTATCTGAACTCTGCAGTGCCTCTGCGGGCTGGCTGCTCACCGCCTTTGAGTACTACACCCCCCCCCCGCGCGCGCGCGCGCGCGTAATGTCGGCGTCATTATGTAATTGTGTGCAAGATTTTTTTTTCATTACCACATTTTTGACCTTCAAACAGAGGTAAAAAATGTGTTAGGAATTTTTTTGTCTCCAAACCCTATGTGTCATTTTTCACCACTTGTCTGTCCAACAGATCTCACTTGTAAATGAGTCTTCGAGGCTCAATGTGACTTATCTGTTTAAATAAAGGTTTAATGGATGAATGACATGAGTTTTAAGCACATTTTTTATATGATTACAGCGTTTCACTGACACATTTTTTTTTTTCTTCTGTTCGGGTTGAAGCGGCCGCTTCAGTTTCAACCCAGACAGAAAAAGGTGCGATACAACTACGTAAGTGCGTGGTGACGTAGATGTTGCACAGAGCTCGAGTCCAGAAGGAGTCAGCGATAGAAGGCTAGGCTAGGCTAATCTCCAATGCACGTTAACTTTTCACTTCAAAATGAGTGCCCATGACCATCAGAATGTGACGGAACAAGTTTTCACGAGGGAAGAGAAAGCAGATGACATAAATGATAAGAGAGGAAAGGCTAATTTGGCGGTGTGGAAGTGGTTCTGCTTTCTAAGATCTGATAAAACTGCAGGTTTCAGAGTGCTGCAAAATGTGATGGAGAGTCTTTCCAACTAGTGATGGGAACACATCTAACTTGTTTCATCTGAAGTTTCCACTCGATAGAATATGCTGAGTCAGAAGATGAAGCACAATAAAAGTTTGAGCCAACGTGTCCCTGAAACAACACCCACAGCTGTAAAGAGAAACACATGCAGCAAACGTCTGCTGCATGGGTCATGTTATGGTGTTTAAAGTAAAAATTTTAATATATGTCATTATTAATGAGAAAATGACATGGAAATGTCATGTAAATTACGTAAGAATAAAAATAGCAAAATAAAGTAAGAGTTTTTGAATGACAAAGCTTTATATATATATAATGTAATGATTGCTCCGTATTTAATCTATTGTATTGAAGTTTGGGGAAAAGCATGCAAAACAACTGCAAACCCCATTTTTATTTTACAAAAAAGAGCTATAAGAATCAGGGGCGGCCGGCCAATAGAGGGCGCCAGGGCGCCGCCCCACTAGAAGTTCTGGACCATTTGACAGTGAATACTTAAAAAAAAAAAAAAAAATGAAATCATAACATAAAAATATTTCGAAATTTACGCATTTATGTTTTTAGTTGTGTAGGATAAATAGTTTGAGTAATGATGAGTTATATTGTTTGTTTCAAAAAAAGTTTTTCTGATTGGTGACGTGGTATTTCCTGTTTGGGGCGCTCTTATCTGATCCATTGACTCTAATTATAACTGGCGCATGCGTACTGATGCCACCACGTTACAAAACAATGGGACTCTTCAGGGCACAGTTTTCTACGCCCTGAAGAGTCCAACGTGAGCTGAACGTACAGAACAATGTACTTCCTGTCCAGTTTTTTTTTGTCTGGGATTAGAGAGTTGTGCACTGACTCAAGCAGGCTTGCTCAGGTACGTTTTAAATAATTGAAAGCCCTTTATCTAATAATAATAATAATGAATTCAATTTACAACGCACTTTTCATTAGTGAAAATCTCAAAGTGCTACACACATTGAATGCTACACACATTCATACACCGGTAGTGGCAGACTACCATGCAAGGTGCTTTCCAGTCCTACCGGGAGCAACTCGGGGTTAAGTGTCTTGCCCAAGGACACAACGACACATGGTGTGGGGAACCGGGATTCGAACCACCAACCTTCCGATCGGGGGACGACTGCCATTACCACTACGCCACTGCCGCCCTCATCTAATATCTAATATCTATTTGCATTTCTGACTGATATGCCTCTCAGATATTAGATGGCTGTGAAAAAAGCCTTCAGCTGACTGCAAGTGGGAAGTGATGAGTTTGTTTTTTCCTTTGTTTGTTTGTTAGCATGCTAGCGCTAGCCGCCTGGTTATTGTATTGGACTCTGATGGCTACATTTATTTAAATTTGCTTATAAAAAACATCAAATATTAATAATTGTATATACTAAATAAATGTCACTGGTGGCGTTATACTATTTCTTAACACTGTATTGATCTGGAGAATGAAAACAAAGACCCTTGCAAGTAACTAGCTCCTATTAACAATGAATTATTAAGTATTTATACAGATAAAAATGTACCATGGAAGATTTTCTTATGTGCCCATGACCCTAATGCAAGGTTAAATAATGACGGTCAGTGTTACGACAGCCTGCAAATTCTCTTGTTCTACAGATAAAAAGCTCAAATAGGCCTATAACTGTATCTCTGTGTTTAGTGGGCTGGGCACCACAAGGTTAATAATAAAATCATCATATGTCTAATACTTATTAGATAAGTCAGTCTTATTTATCGTACCACATTATATTATAACATTCATATATAATATCAAGTTGTTTTGTGTACTAGTTGTTGAAATAACATAATCACAGTAAAATAGATAATTTTTCTTCCACATAAATCAGTTATTTAAAATCTAATCAGGAATCATTCCTCCTTGTTAGACTTCAGTTGACCTGTTTAAAGCTACTATATGTAACTTTTCTAACAATATATTTTTAACATATTTCTTCACTCTGTCACTAGATTGATGTTAGAGAGGTAATCTCTGAAAAAAACTAAAAAAAAATATTGTCCCCTTGCTTCTCCAGGTGGTAAATAAGCATTTCTAAAAAGAAAAAGTGACCCGCCATTTTCCATCCAATAAAAACAAAGTTTGTAACCAGCCAATAAAAACCGAGCTTGAATTTGAATCAGCCAATAAAAACAGAGCTTGAATTTGAATTTTAACAGACCACAAGGGGGCAGAGCCATATATGGCTCTGAGGGGGAGGGATCAGAATGCTTTGCTTGTTGAAATTTTTTCTAAGTGCTGATGTTCTACAGAAACTGCAGACTGAACCTTTAAGTTGGGCCCAAATTTGTTATTATCTTTTGATTTATTTTTCATTGAAATTTAATTCTTTGTTAGTTTATTTTTGGAGCTATTAAATTTAATTATTTGGTGGATTTTTGAACACCTTTGTCCCTCACAATTCTATTTATATTATGAACTTGTATTACTAAAATAATTATAACAGAATATGATAGAAGTTGTCCAAAAATTGAAAAGTGGAAACAGAACACTCTCTTTTCACACTGATGCCTCAAACAAGGTGAAGATGAACCATGTTTTATTAATGATAGTTTTATACAAATGGATACACCTGATATATAGAAATAAAAACATGAACAAACTTACTTTACAGTATACAAACATAATTATGCATACTTCTACACGTTAAAAAAAATTAAACAGTTCATGGCGCCCCCCCCCCCCATAAAAAAATGACCAGCCGCCACTGATAAGAATTATTAGTAGTGATATGGTCACCCAACAAATATTATTTCATAATTTATTCATTCAAACTTTATCAATTGAAATTATTGTTATTTTTTTATTTGGTTGAAAATAGTATTTTAAAAGTCATGTATAAAGCTCATAAAAAATATTACCCCCAAATATTCAATTAAAATTTGTTAAAAAAAGAGTCATAACCTTAAGATAATGGAAATGTTTGCAAAACTTCCATTTAGAACTAGTCTGAAGGAGCAGCGTTGTAATTCAGGGTTGTGGAATTGCCTTGATATCACCATAAACATTAAAAAAAATGTTTAAAAAGATAATTAAATTAAAGTTGTTAGGAAAGTATGATACCATGTGAAGAATGCCTGAAATTTTTTGTTTTCGCTTTGGGGTTCAAGCCTGAGTTGTTGTATGTACCGTATTTTCTGGAATATTGGTTGCGTTTTTTTGCCTAATTTGCATGCCCTGCGACCTATAGAGAGGTGAGACCTGTTTATGGATTTTTCCCCATATTTTTAGACCAATTTTTGGCTCAGATATGACCGTTTTTCATTTTGGCAAAAAATGGTGCAGTACCACTTTTGTCCGCTAGGGGACACTTCCAGAGAGTCCACCGACCGTTTCCAGCTCATGTGTCCGAAAAAAGCCTCCTCTGCTCGGACTGACTGTCGCTGCCCGGCCTCCTGCTCTGGAGGTAACTTCTGTTTGCTGTGTTTGTTAGCTGTTTGTTAGCAAGATAAGTCAAGAACCACAGGACAGATTTTTATCAAACTTACAGAATATAATCACTGTATGGACATTTACAACTGACTAGCTTTATGAGATGTTTAGAGCTTAAAAAAAATCGATCTTTTAGCATGTTGTTAGCGGTTAGCTACTTAAACGGATAGGCCTACTATTTAGATAAATAACTCATGAACTGATTTTTTTCAAACTTACAGAGTGTAATTACTTGGTGGTCATTTACAAACTGTTAGCTGCAGGAGATGTTTAGAGCTAAAAAAATTGATCTTTTAGCAACGTTCTTTGTTGTTAGCGGTAGCTACCAAAACAGATACTAATTGTCTAAATAACTCATAAACCACACCGCAGATTTTCTTTCAGCTTACAGAATGTAATTATTTGGTGTTCATTACAAACTGTGACCTGTATGAGACATTTGAGCTAAAATTCGATTTATTTATAATTTATTTTGGCAGCGCACGCGACGGATTTGGAAGAAGTCGAAGCGAAACAATTTAAATCCAGCTGATTTGACCATTTTGTGAATTTATTAAGGAATGGTTAAGCTCAGGAACCCTTGTGCTATAATGTCAGCTAAGAAATATATTTTTTAAAGCGTTTATTTAGCTTAAAATTCGTTGTTTTATAGAAGTAATCGTGTCGCGATTAGCCTAGTTTTATTTCCGTGTATATTTGAGCAAATAGCTCATAAACCACTAGGCGGATTTTCTTTCAGCTTACATTCATTAATTCAACCTTTATTTAGTCAGGTAAATCTTATTGAACCTCATGGGCTCATTTACGAAAGCGACCTGCTAAAACTAAAGAACGATGAACAGCAATGGTAGAATTTCCTTAAACAATAAACAATAGAAAACAAAAAAGAGAAAAAAACAAAAGAAAGAAATACTTTTTTTTTTTAACAAAGTATCAAAAAACGAGCAAAACATAAGGTAGACGTATAAAATCAAAGACAGGAACAAATCTGCATTGGTTTTTGCCAGGATTCCAACAGATTCTGAAAACCATTTAGAGAAGTCAAGGTCGAGAGCTTCAGATCTTTTTGTAAGATATTCCATGAAGCAGGAGCAGAGTAGGAGAAGGCCCTTTTTCCAAGTTCAGTCCTCACTGACGGAACACTGTAGGTAATCATGTCCTGAGAGCGCACACTGTAGCTGCACTCGCGCAAAGACATACAGAATACAGACAAAGACATACAGAATATTACAGAAAGTAATTATTTGGTATTCATTTACAAACTGTAGACCTGTATGAGACATTTGAGATAAAATACGTTGTTTTATAGACATAATCGTGTCGTGTTAGATTCGGTTATTTTCCTGCTACTAT
This sequence comes from Garcialebias charrua, assembly GCA_038048925.1. NCBI lineage: Eukaryota > Metazoa > Chordata > Actinopteri > Cyprinodontiformes > Rivulidae > Garcialebias > Garcialebias charrua. The sequence continues at coordinate 16,446 of JBBPBX010043591.1, forward strand.
TTGTCTAAATAGCTCATAAACCACTCGGCTGATTTTCTTTCAGCTTACAGAATGTAATTATTTGAGTTTCATTTACAAACTGTTGACCTGTATGAGACATTTGAGATAAAATTCGATTTATTTATAATTTATTTTCGCAGTGCACGCGACCGTTTGGAAGACGTCAAAGCGAAACAATTTAAATCCAGCTGATTTGACCATTTTGTGAATTTATTAAGGAACAGTTAAGCTCAGGAACCCTTGTGCTATAATGTCAGCTATATTTTTTAGCAAACAAATAATTGTCTTTACCGTGTTAATCTTCTAAAAGCCTTGCTGTGCGCTCCTGTGGCAGACATTTGCAGCAGAGCTAAACACTCCCCCACATTTCCGGGTTGTCTCAGCGGTGACGCGTCATGTCAGTGGTGGATGACGCGTTACGTCGGCGATGACGTAGATGCGATCTATATTATGGTACGACCCGTTTATGGATTTTTCCAAATTTTTGGCAATAATTGGACAAAGCAATCTATAACGGTGCAACTTTTATTCAGGAAAATGTGGTGGTTATTTTATTTTTAAAAAAGGGGGCAGATATTCTTTTTCTTTCTGCACCCTTTTCATTTCATGTTTTTTTTTCTTTTTGATAATTTTTTTAGTTTATTTAGATTTTTAAATTAATTAATAAATTTACAAGAAATTGACAAAGTTCAGTTTTATGTTTACTTGACAGTGATTAAAATTTTATTTGAAGGTTATATACAAATAATAGGTGAACATTAATTTATTTGTACAGTTTTTCTGAGGCTTTTATATTTTTTATATTGATTTCGAATTATACAGGTAGTCCACGACTTACGAGCGAGTTCCGTTCCTACGAGTCGCTCGTAAGACGAAAATTCGTACGTCGGAACACGAATCACGTGTTCTCGTAAGTCCGGATTTTCGGTCGTAAGTCGGAAAATTTATGCTAGCGCTACTACGAACACTCGTTTTTCATCACAAATGTTCATACTAGTTCATAAACATGCTCAGAAACTTGTTTCCAAACGGTTAGCTAACACACTTTCATCTAAAAACACATGAAAGTGCTGTATTTTTTGTATGTTCTTTAGAAATTTACTGCTTGTTCGCCAGCTCGTAAGTCCGGAACCTCGTAGGTAAGAGCGCTCGTAAGTCGGGGACTACCTGTATTGTTATTGACCGAAATTAAGAAATATATTGTGATAAGTTTAGGCCATATCGTCCAGCCCTGTGAGGAATATAAATAAATAAAATAGAGTGCATAAGTTAATCAGACTGAAAAGAGCGTAGCACTGGCAGCGCATTGCGCAACAATTATGAATGGCTCCGCCCACCCTGCTCCTCTTATGACATATCTGAGGATTAGCACTGAGCTGGTTTTATTAGGCCCGAATGCAACTCTGGTGTGTGTGTGTGTAAAATTCAGGATGGTGCCACCAAATCATGGACAGCAGGTAAGCAAATATCAAACATAATTAAGAACCAAAAATGGAGCCCATTCATGCAAATTTCTAGTTGAAAACACCCCAAAATCAATTGAACTGTTTTCCCTCCCTCGTTAGTTCTCATGCGTTTAAAAGCGGACTCTAGTTTTGGACTGAAGTCTTGAAGTTTTACTTCTGGAGGAGGACATAAGGAGTGCTTAGATTACTGTGAACTCTTGTGCGTCTGTTCAAATAATGACTAAATCTTTGTCAACAATCCTCAAATTCAAATGGTATTTGTCCCGTGTGGACAGTCCTGTGTGAGTTTAAAGTTAACTCATGGCTGAACCTTTGTCCACAATGCTCACATTTAAGTAGTTTCTGTCCAGTATGGACACTCGTGTGAAAGTTTAAATCTGTAGTTTGCCTAAATCTTTGTCCACAAAACTCATATTCATATGGTTTTGCTTCTGTGTGGATTCTAATGTGAGCGTTTAAATTTGACTTCTGGTGAGTTTGATATTCGCAAATCTCACATTTAAATGGCTTCTGTCCTGTATGGAGATACATGTGTCCGTTTAAACGGTTTTTATTTATAAATCTTTGTCCACAAATCTCACATTCAAAAGGTTTCTGTCCAGTGTGGACTCTCATGTGTGAGTTTAAACTTGTCTTCTCACTAAATCTCTGTCCACAATTCTGACATTCATAAGGTTTTTGTCCTGTGTGGATTCTCATGTGTGAGTTTAAACATGATTTATGGCTAGCTTGATGTCCGCAAATCTCACACTTACATCGTTTCTGTCCTGTATGGAGATACATGTGTTCTTTTAAACTGTATTTATAGCTAAATGCTTGTCCACAAATCTCACATTCATATAGTTTTGCTCCTGTGTGGATTATCATGTGCGAGTTTAAATTCGACTTTTGGCTAAATTTATGTCCACAATTCTGACATTCATAAGGTTTCTCTCCTGTGTGGATCCTCATGTGTATTCTTAAATTAGTTTTACTCTTAAGTCTTTTACCACATTCATCACAACTAAATGATTTCGGTCCTGTCTGGACTTTTCTGTGAGTCTCTACATTTTTCTTCTCTCTGACACTTTTCTTCTGATCCAAACGACTTGAACGTCTTACTGTTGAATGACATGTCAAGTGTCTCTGAAGTGACTGGTTGCGCAGAAATTGTTTACCACACTCAGAGCAGATTAAATATTTGTTGACAGAGTTTACAGCTGACTCAGGAGCTCTGCTCTCCTTCCAGTCATTGTCTCCATCAGTTGACTCAGTATCTAACAAGTGTTCCAGCTGGGAGTCAGGATTGTTACCATCCACGTCCTCTTCATCATCCTCACTGACTTCAGTCTCTGAAGAGCTGGAAGCATCTCCATGAAGATTTAAATCTGGCTTCCTGCTGGTTTCTGCTCTTTCACAGTCCTCTTCATCAGCTTCTACTTTCATCTGGTCAGCTGAGCTGCTGGTTGGAACATCTCTGTCCTCCATTTTATGCTGATGAAGCTGTGAGAAAAGAGGCTTCTCTTCATCTTCCTCACTCTTCAGAGGATGTGCGTTGAATGAAAACCTGCTGACATCAGTCTCCTCCTTCACATTGAGCTGCTCTCCGTTTAATCTGGTCCAGGGTTCTTCCTCTTCCTCCTTCATGTGGAGGGGCACTGGATTCTGCTGATGAAAATGTGAGAACAGATGCTTCTCTTTATCATCATCACTCTTCACAGGAACTGCAGTGAGTGAAAACCTGATGGTATCAGTCACCTCCTTCACAATGAATTTTTTTTTTTTTTTACCTCCAATTGGGTCCAGAGTTCATCCTCTTCCTCCTTTATGTGTCGGTGCTCTGGGTCCTGCTGGTCCACATCAGGTCTCCATTCCTCGAGAGTATCTACTCCGATCAGCAGAATTTTCTGAACATCTGCAGGAAACACTGAAACACAGACACTATGGACTGAATATAACTTAATATTCACTCATACATTACTTGCGTTATTGATTAATGTTCTGTTGATAAGAAATGTTCCACGTCAAAGGAACATTTTATTCAGTAAAAGAAAAACAAATGTCTGTTTATCATAAAAACAAACAAACAAAAAATGTTTAAATTCAATCACTTGATATGGGTATTTGAAAAAGTTTTGAAGTTTTACTTAACTTTAAATTTTACTTTATTTATCAAAGTCAGCAAATCATAAAAAATCAGATTAAAGAAAAAAATTAAATCAGTGAATGAGTCCAATGTTTTGCCATTACTTAAAATTAGTGAAGACTAGGGCTGGGCGATATGGTCAAAAATTAACATTGCAATATTTTTTACAAAAATCGTGATATACGATATTTCTCTCCAAATTTTTTCTTTCCACAAATTAATAACAAAAATATATTTGAGTCAAAGTTTTGTCCCAATTGTCACACAGGTAATTTATTAACAGCTGTAACTGTACAAAATAAACGCCAAAAAAATTATTTACATATAGGCTATTAAATATGTGGGAGGGGCCAAAGGGGTCGGGTGCATTGTGGAATGGGTGGTGGCCGAGGGCGGGGACCCTGGCGGTCTGATCCTCGGCTACAGAAGCTGGCCATTGGGACATGGAATGTCACCTCTCTGGTGGGGAAGGAGCCTGAGCTAGTGTGTGAGGTTGAGAGGTTCCGGCTAGAAATAGTCGGACTCACCTCAACGCATGGCTCTGGCTCTGGAACCAGTTTCCTTGAGAGGGGTTGGACACTCTTCCACTCTGGAGTTGCCCCTGGTGAGAGGCGCCGAGCAGGAGTGGGCATACTTGTTGCCCCCCATCTTGGTGCCTGTACGTTGGGGTTCACCCCGGTGAACGAGAGGGTAGCCTCCCTTCGCCTACGTGTGGGGGGACGGGCTCTGCTTGTGAATGTGACTTTAGACACTTGACCACTCCACATTCACAAAAGTAATGCTGCGTTCAGGGCTGGTGAAAAGCTGGGGCATCAGAGCTTTACCAGATTTACTGAACTCCTGGGTAAACATTCGTTAATAACTTGGCACAGTAGCTCATAAGCCCTAATATTAAAACATGTTTGTTTACATTGATGCTACTGGATTCCTAAAATGTTACATTTTGTGAACTGCACGGTTGAAATCATCTAAAAAGAGTTGGCTATTATTCATCTAAAAATGTATCAGGAAGGACACATGTATTACTAGAAAAATATATTTTCCCTGTAGTTTTCCATGAGAAGAATAACCTAAATAGAAATGTGTGCATTAGAAAAATTGTTTATTCATTTGTGAATCTTGTAATGTGGTACTCTTGTGGATCTTGTTGTATGCCTACAGATGTGGTCCGCTTGTGACTACTTACGAGACTGATTAATTTTCCGTAACATTACTGTGAGGTTAGAAGAATTTCAAACAATTCTGACAAAGAAAATTTTAGAAATATTTTTAGGCTTCGTCAGGACCTGTCAAGTTTACTGACATCAAATAAAAGAATAAAAACAAAATAAATGTGTTGGTGATTTTTCCAGAAGATTAAAAAAGTTAGAAAATACACAAAAACATCAACCCTCCTCAAATGAAACTTTACTTTAAATACTCATCACGTTAGATCCATTGTACATCGGTTTTCTTCCCTTGAACAGTTAAAAGATGAACATTAAAATAACTGCAGCAGCTTCACAAAAGCCTTTGGTTGTCTTGAGTGTACCTGAACAGATATCCTGATGCATGCTCAATAATCCAGGTAGAAAACTCTTAAAAAAAAAGTTAAATCTGCTCCTATGGACATTCAAAAAAAAAAAGTGTAGAAACATTTTGTCTTTCATCCGAAAGACTTCTTCAGTTTGAGGAGCTGTATTCAGCTCAGTCTTAGCACCTTCTCACAGTGGATCAACCAGTTTGCTACTGACAGCCAAAACCAGCTGCTCATATGATCAAGGAGGACCATCAGCCTAATGATGGATCATTAGCACCCTGCTTGCTATTCACAGAGGGCTAAGTAATACTAGTGTGGCATTACTTTGGCTGTATCTCAATTCAGGGGTTGGGCCGAGTAGGCCACGCACTCACAAGGCCGGGTGGGCTAGACGAAACTGCTGAAATGGGACGTCTAGCCTTCAGGTTTGCGTGATTACGTACTTCCGCCTTACGTGCGGCAAACGTGTTTTCATCAGTGCCCACTTGTCCGGAGAGCCGGCCTTGAAGTGGGTGGGGCGTTCTCTTGAAGTGGGTAGGAAGTTCTTGTGTGCGCGCTTGGTGTGTGTGTGGAAAGAGAAGGGACGCTGCTAAAAAATATTTGTTAGCTGAATACATGTACATATATTAGTGTTTCTGAGTTTACTGTTTGTTAAGAACTGATTACAAATCAGCTTATTTTACACGTGCATAGCAAAGATTTTCTGAGGGGTGATCGGTTAAAAGATAGAGTGGACCTACAAAAAGCAAGTTGCCAAGTAGCTCAATTGGTTAAGCATTGGGTTGGCGCGCAGATGCTTTTCTCGAAGCTGATTCGAATCTCACTCGGTTCGGTTAAAACTTATTTTACGTTTGTCTTTTATTTTGTCTTTTATCAAGCACCACTTCAAGGAGGATGGCTGACCCACCACAGTCCGTCTTTAAAACACTTGTGCAGAGATCCCAGACAGAGCCGCCATGGAAACAGAGCTGACCTCAGAAATAAAGCAGTCCACGGAAACAGAACAGCAGTGGTCCCGATGTGGGGGAGACCTGCCGATCCAAACAACCACGTACACACACACACACCCTCACAACAAGAGGAAGAGGAGAAGCGCCGCGCCGCAGCGTTTTACCATCAAGGAATCAACACGGCCCGCACCACACTCTGCGATTGGTTGCCTTTTACGGCCAAAACTCACGGGCCATCAGCCACCCAGCGGGAGCGCAAAGACGACATTTCTGACTGAATCCAGCAGCTACTTGTATACCACGCCCACCACCAACTGGACCTTCGCACCTGAGAGCTATTGAGGTATAATTATGTGCATTCCTCTACCACTACATTAGCAATAGGGACAGTTGAACCTGGAGACCTCCACCTCTGTTTAATGACGGGCGGTTTCTTTTCACAAAGATGGCCTCCTTTAATCCTCTCTCAAACCATCGTTCCTCTCTATCAAAGATGTGAATATCTTCATTCCTGAAAGAGTGACCGCTGGCTTGGAGATGAGTGTAGACCGCAGAGTCCTGGCCTGATGATGTTGCTCTTCTGTGCTGGGCCATCCTATTATTGATAGATTGCCTGAAAATTTTGGAGCAGGACAATGCTATTGACCGTAATCTGTACCACAAACTGTACCCAGGGGAGGCCATGCCTAGTCTGTATGGTTTACCTAAAATTCACAAACAAGGTGTACCTTTAAGACCAATTGTTAGCATGATTAACTCGGTCACTTACAATGTTTCCAAATATCTGGCATCTGTACTCATCCCTTTAGTTGGCAGCTCAGAACACCACATACAGAACACCATGGACTTTGTGGATAAGGTGAGGGATGTCATCATGGAGACTGATGAAACAATGGTCTCTTTTGATGTCACATCACTCTTTACGTGCATTCCTGTTGATGAGGCAGTAGAGGTGGTCTGTTTAAGGTTAAAATCAGACACCACTCTGAACAGCAGGACCACGCTTTCCACAGAGCAACTGTGTCAACTCTTGAAACTGTGCCTGCAGTCAACCTACTTCACATATGGGGAGCAATATTATAGGCAGAAACATGAGTGTGCTATGGGGTCTCCAGTTTCTCCTATTGTTGCCAATTTGTACATGGAGGAGGTAGAAAAGAGAGGTTACGCGCAGTCGCGCACACATACGCACGCGCGTACACACACACACACACACACACATCATTGTGTCCCCCCCACATTACGGATGCTTCTGACGCTCTTACCTTGGACTGATGGTCTTTTGGCTGAAAGACAAAACGTCTCAACACAAACAAACCGTCAGAGGACCTGACTTCACTTTTCTGGATTTTCTACCTGGATTATTGAGCATGAACTTTGATGTAAAGTTACTTTACTTAACGTCAATAGTGACGTTGACCAATCTGTGTAAAATAGTGCAGGACCCACATTAACAGTATGCTGAAATTATTTTTCAAGATGTCACTTTCAATGTGTTACATATTTAACTACAGCTTTTAAACTAAAAGACTAAATCAATAAGCATCCATATGTAACCAGGTGAAAAATGGGTACATGTCAAATGTATTTTAAACAAAAAGAACCATGTTTTGCTTTACTTTCACCTACTGGTTGTAATTCTTGTTTTTGTCAGCATGTGGTGCTGTTGGTACAGAGAGGTCTAAAAGGACCGGAAATAGAGAAAAAACCCTTTCTGTTTATGTACGGTGGCACGGACTGGTAAAACGGAAGAGAAGGACATTTTATCTGAGACTTGGTGAAGGAGACAACTCTGGCCACGTGAGAGGAGAATCCAAGTGTTCGGTAATTGTTGGAACTGAATTATCTTCCGTGAATGAAGCTATAGAGACGATGCTAATGTTTTATTTCTGTTTGTTCTCTCGTAGAGTGCCACTGCCGTTTGTTATGCAGTATTTTTCACGCTGTTAGATTTAAGCTGTTACGTGCAGCTGTGTGTTGCTCTGTTGGGTGCTAACCGCGTTGTCGGTCCGTCATTTTATTTGAAGCTAAGGCTTGCTGCCGTTCGAAACACGGACTGTTTCTTGTTTTTTTTATATATAACTCAGAGGGAATAGTTTATTTTTTGAGAATAAAGAACCCCTTCTATTTGAAGCTTCGTGTGCTGCATTTATCCCGGTTTCAAATATTGGTACCAGGAGTGGGGTTCTCGTTTTTTTCTCTCTGCGAGTGCATGTATATGGCGGCGCAGCGGTAGCATTAGTAAACGGCAGTGGTGAAGAAGTGGCCTACACCAGAGTGGACGTGGGCATCGCGTCGGTGAGGAGGCATCTGTTTCGAGACCAGAGGGGGGACGTTGCTGAGCAGTCTGTGCTGGCGTGGTCGTGAGGGATTTCAGCCGAGGTGATCGTCAGACCAGAGTGCATTCCAGGCGGGAGAAGCATCGCCCAGCAGCGGTCTTGGAGCAGCCCAGGAACCTCCGGTGGACTCCGAACTTCGACCAATTTATCCTTTGCTATATAAATTTCTATTTACTGTTAATATTTCTATTGACTGTTAATACTTCTATTGACTGTTATGTGAACTGAACCAGGAACCTCCGGTGGACTCCGGACTTCGACCAATTTATCCTTTGCTATATAAATTTCTATTTACTGTTAATATTTCTATTGACTGTTAATACTTCTATTGACTGTTAAGTGAACTGAAAAAAATATATATAATTTCAGAACATGTCTGAACGAGATGGTTCCATAAACATTGAGATGGAGGGGCAACAGTTAGCAGTGAATAATAACGAGGATACTGGACAAAATGACCTTGAACAAGCTGGGGTGTTACAACAACTAAGTGAGTTAGCCCGAAGGCAAGATGAAGTCATGACAGTCATATCATCACTAAATAATGAGCCTACCAGGTCTTATGTCTACGTACCCAGAGAAAGGCACATTTCACCATTTAGTGGAGACATTGACAAAGATGGGAGGAGTGTGGATGAGTTTATTGAAGAAGTAGAAAGGGTAATTTCTGCTAGAAACCAATCTGCACCCGAACAGTTTGATTTTGTGCTGTCGCTGTTAAGAGGCCCAGCTCTGGAAGAAGTGCGTTTACGCAAAGCTGATGGTGATGTTGTAAAAGACCTGCTTGTTTACTTAAAAGATGCATTTGGAGATAAACGTAGCGCTGCCCAACTTTTACAGAGCTTCTACAACTGTAAACAGAAGGAGGGTGAAGACATACGTGACTTTTCACATTCATTATCTCAGGCCTTTAGTTTGGTATGGAAACAGCATCCTAATTCCATGGGTAATGAGAACGCAGTGTTGAGAGACCAGTTCATTGAGGGCATCAGAGACCTCTCACTGAAACGAGAACTCCGAAAACATGTAAGAGGAAAACCTACATCCACTTTTATAGAGGTGCGTGAGGAGGCTTACTTGTGGTCCTTAGACCAAGCCCCTAGCACAAAAACGGTTAGGAGTAACGTGAATAACTGCCGTACTGTTAAAGCCGAAGCACAGTGCTGTGCAGTTAAAGAGACAGAAAATCCAATGCATCTGGAGGATGTGATGAAAACTCTTAAAGAGCAAGATAAAGTCACTAATCTAACTAGACCTAATGAGAAGTCGGTCTCAATGGATGACGTTCTTAAAGTGCTCACTGAGCAAGGGAAAGTGATAACAGAACTCACTAAGGCTGTGAAAGAGCTGACAATTCAGAACAAAAATCCTAGTAGCCAGACACCATCTCAGACCAAAACTGGTCCAAGATTTACCCCTGACGGTAAGCCGATATGTTTCAAGTGCCAAACTGCTGGTCATGTTGCCAAACAGTGTCCCCAGAGAAGATACAAAAACTCTGATGAGTACCCCATTTCTAGTCCGTCGGGAAACGAGAGACCCTGGTTGCAGTGAGTCGGGTAACGCAGGGTCATGTCGTAGACTCACCTACACTGGAGATCACACGAGAACAAATTATTGAGCGTGCCATAGGAAAATGTCCAGTGGTTGATCTAAAACTTAATGGCAGGTCAGCACATTGTTTACTAGATACTGGCAGCCAGGTCAGTACTATGACAGATGATTTTTTCAGAAAATATATTGGTGATGATGAGAGCATGCTAGCTACAAATAGTTGGCTTAAAATAACTGCTGCGAATGGACTTGACATTCCTTATCAGGGATATATTGAACTGGAAATTGAGACGATGAGTTTAAAGATCCCAAATTGTGGCTTCTTGGTCCTGAAGCCGTCACTGAACCCTGTTGTTTCTGAAGAATGCATAATCGGTATGAATGTCATTCACAGATGCAGACAGCTAGTTACAACAGAGTTTGACAACACTTTGGGTGGATCCTTAGACTCTGGGTGGAGGACAGCTTTCCAACAGGTACAGATCTGTTGCATTGAGAGAAAGGCAGTAGTTCGGGTTGCAGGAAGAAACAAAGTACGCATCCCTGCATCCTCGATGTCCACTGTGTTTGTAAAAGGTCACACTAAAACCTTAGATGCAGCCTCTCAGTTGATCATCGAACCAGTGACCACTCCTCTACCATCTGGATTAGCAGTTATCCCAACACTTGTCACAAGGACCAGCCATGTTCTTCCGCTCCAGGTGGTTAACTTCTCCGCCGAGGAAGTGTGGTTAGGCCCCCGAACACGGCTAGGCATGATCTCAAAGGTTGATCCTGCGGAGAGTGAGCAGACATGCCAAGTAAAGTTTCAACGCATCTCTGCCGGTGTTGAACAGGTTTCAGTTGACCCTAACATGGTGCAAACTGACAGTAAGGTGCAAGCCATTTTGGAAAGACTTGACATGGGGGGCGCAGAGGAAGAGCGTGTCGCTCTCTGCTCATTGCTGTCCAGCTACATTGATGTTTTTGCAGATGATGAGGAGAATCTGGGTCACACGGATAAGGTGAAACATGAGATCAAGCTGGCGGATGACGTACCTGTCACACAGCCATATCGTCGTATACCTCCTAACCAATACCAGGAAGTACAAGAGCATATCTCTAAACTGTTGAAAAAAGGAATCATACAGGAAAGTGAAAGCGCTTACGCCTCACCAGTTGTGGTAGTCCGCAAAGGTGACGGCAGTATACGCTTATGTGTAGACTACAGGAAGCTAAATCTAAAAACTAAGAAAGACGCATTTCCATTGCCTCGTATTGATGAGAGTTTTGATGCGCTAAAAGGTGCTAAATACTTTTCCACAGTTGACCTTGCCAGTGGGTATCACCAAGTAGCCATGGATGATCGAGACAGACATAAGACGGCTTTCACCACGCCTTTTGGGCTGTTTGAGTATGTACGCATGCCCATGGGGGTGTGTAACGGGCCTGCAACATTTCAAAGATTGATGC
>JBBPBX010043592.1:0-13133 GCA_038048925.1 Garcialebias charrua
TGCACACCTAGGATTATTTTAGATAATTTTGGCCTCAGGAGAAGGGTCCTGATGAAGAAATCCAAGGGGTCCCTTGCGGAAAACAACACTTTGTTTTCCTGGATAAAAGATGGCTTCTTCTGCATTTTGGCCTAGTAAGAAACAAAAAAGAGTAGATCATGTATTAAAAAAATCTGAAAACCTTTGAAGTATATTTAGCATAAGAGCTCAACTTATTATTCAACATACCGATAGTTCAAAATGTTTCTATTTAAGGAAACCAGCAGATTGGCCTGCAGCAAGGAAAGAAATATATTTTCCAATCTGTTCATTTAGCTCTAAACATCAAAAGGTGCTCAAAGTGCAGCTAAAGACAGGAAGGACATAAAATATAATGATTTATCTGTTTTTATTTACTTGTACTGTAATCAGATATCAGTGTTTCAGTATACTCTCTGATATTACAGTATTATTATTTTAATTATTATTACATTTTGGCAAAGATTGAAACAAAATTATGATTTTGAAAAAATGCTGACTTTATCCTCACTCTAATAAAAAACACTGGACATAATCTGTGAATCAAACGTAAAGTAATAGTGTTTGTTAGGCAACGTTGTAACACTTACTTTTTAAGACATCACCATGGTCTTAATTCAGTTTTAGTGTAAAACACAGACCCATAAACCACACAAAGCCATAATTGTTTTATTACTGACCAACGCCAGACAACGGAGCACACTGTGGTAGAAAGTAACGCTGTCATTACATGAACATAGGTTCGGTCGGGAAAAACGCGATCACGACAATAAGCATGTTTCAAGTATTTATGTTTTGCCCTCAGCATAACTTACCTTTTAAAAAGTGAAGGATGCATGTGAAGATCGCTTTTCTTTAGTTTGTTTTCTTCTTTCTCCGATTAAAAGTGGGAACTTTTTTAAGGAAGCTGGGCAATAACAAACTGCGTCATGCTGGTGAAGATTCTCAGTCGTCCAGGACATGATAAAATCAAAAAAAGTGTTTTTGGGTCAACAGGTCACATGTCTTGGAAGCTATTGAAGAAGAACGCTCATTTTTGACCATTTTAATGGTTAAAAAATGTACAATGACTTAAAATAGAAAACAAAAGACTGTGCCTCAACTATAGAGACTAGTATAATTACTTAAAAGTGTTTTTGGGTCAACAGGTCACATGTCTTGGAAGCTATTGAAGAAGAACGCTCATTTTTGACCATTTTAATGGTTAAAAAATGTACAATGACTTAAAATAGAAAACAAAAGACTGTGCCTCAACTATAGAGACTAGTAAAATTATTTCAAAGTGTTTTTGAGTCAACAGGTCACATGACTTTTTTGCTATTGAGGAAAAACCCACAGATTTATGAAAATTAAATTGTTAAAAATTACAAAATGCATAAAAATGAAAAACAAAAAGCTGTGCCTCATAGGCCTGGTCTTGGAGAGTAGTTTGATGTCAGTTTTGTGTGGGTGGCTCATAAGACCTGAACGGTATTGAGCAAAAACAGTGATTTGTGAGTTAATAAATTGTTAAAAATTACAAAATGCATAAAAATGAAAAACAAAAAGCTGTGCCTCATAGGCCTGGTCTTGGAGAGTAGTTTGATGTAAGTTTTGTGTGGGTGGCTCAAAAGACCTGAACGGCATTGAGCAAAAACAGTGATTTCTGAATTAATAAATTGTTAAAAATTACAAAATGCATAAAAATGAAAAACAAAAAGCTGTGCCTCATAGGCCTGGACTTGGAGAGTAGTTTGATGTAAGTTTTGTGCGGGTGGCTCAAAGACCTGAACGGCATTGAGCAAAAACAGTGATTTCTGAATTAATAAATTGTTAAAAATTACAAAATGCATAAAAATGAAAAACAAAAAGCTGTGCCTCATAGGCCTGGTCTTGGAGAGTAGTTTGATGTAAGACTTGTGTGGGTGGCTCTAAAGACCTGAACGGCATTGAGCAAAAACAGTGATTTCTGAATTAATAAATTGTTAAAAATTACAAAATGCATAAAAATGAAAAACAAAAAGCTGTGCCTCATAGGCCTGGACTTGGAGAGTAGTTTGATGTAAGTTTTGTGTGGGTGGCTCTAAAGACCTGAACGGCATTGAGCAAAAACAGTGATTTCTGAATTAATAAATTGTTAAAAATTACAAAATGCATAAAAATGAAAAACAAAAAGCTGTGCCTCATAGGCCTGGTCTTGGAGAGTAGTTTGATGTAAGTTTTGTGTGGGTGGCTCAAAAGACCTGAACGGCATTGAGCAAAAACAGTGATTTCTGAATTAATAAATTGTTAAAAATTACAAAATGCATAAAAATGAAAAACAAAAAGCTGTGCCTCATAGGCCTGGACTTGGAGAGTAGTTTGATGTAAGTTTTGTGTGGGTGGCTCTAAAGACCTGAACGGTATTGAGCAAAAACAGTGATTTCTGAATTAATAAATTGTTAAAAATTACAAAATGCATAAAAATGAAAAACAAAAAGCTGTGCCTCATAGGCCTGGACTTGGAGAGTAGTTTGATGTAAGTTTTGTGTGGGTGGCTCTAAAGACCTGAACGGCATTGAGCAAAAACAGTGATTTCTGAATTAATAAATTGTTAAAAATTACAAAATGCATAAAAATGAAAAATAAAAAGCTGTGCCTCATAGGCCTGGTCTTGGAGAGTAGTTTGATGTAAGTTTTGTGTGGGTGGCTCATAAGACCTGAACGGTATTGAGCAAAAACAGTGATTTCTGAATTAATAAATTGTTAAAAATTACAAAATGCATAAAAATGAAAAACAAAAAGCTGTGCCTCATAGGCCTGGACTTGGAGAGTAGTTTGATGTAAGTTTTGTGTGGGTGGCTCTAAAGACCTGAACGGCATTGAGCAAAAACAGTGATTTCTGAATTAATAAATTGTTAAAAATTACAAAATGCATAAAATTGAAAAATAAAAAGCTGTGCCTCATAGGCCTGGTCTTGGAGAGTAGTTTGATGTAAGTTTTGTTTTGGTGGCTCATAAGACCTGAACGGCATTGAGCAAAAACAGTGATTTCTGAATTAATAAATTGTTAAAAATTACAAAATGCATAAAAATGAAAAACAAAAAGCTGTGCCTCATAGGCCTGGTCTTGGAGAGTAGTTTGATGTAAGTTTTGTGTGGGTGGCTCATAAGACCTGAACGGCATTGAGCAAAAACAGTGATTTCTGAATTAATAAATTGTTAAAAATTACAAAATGCATAAAAATGAAAAACAAAAAGCTGTGCCTCATAGGCCTGGACTTGGAGAGTAGTTTGATGTAGGTTTTGTGTGGGTGGCTCTAAAGACCTGAACGGCATTGAGCAAAAACAGTGATTTCTGAATTAATAAATTGTTAAAAATTACAAAATGCATAAAATTGAAAAATAAAAAGCTGTGCCTCATAGGCCTGGTCTTGGAGAGTAGTTTGATGTAAGTTTTGTGTTGGTGGCTCATAAGACCTGAACGGCATTGAGCAAAAACAGTGATTTCTGAATTAATAAATTGTTAAAAATTACAAAATGCATAAAAATGAAAAACAAAAAGCTGTGCCTCATAGGTCTGGTCTTGGAGAGTAGTTTGATGTAAGACTTGTGTGGGTGGCTCTAAAGACCTGAACGGTATTGAGCAAAAACAGTGATTTCTGAATTAATAAATTGTTAAAAATTACAAAATGCATAAAAATGAAAAACAAAAAGCTGTGCCTCATAGGCCTGGTCTTGGAGAGTAGTTTGATGTAAGTTTTGTGTGGGTGGCTCTAAAGACCTGAACGGCATTGAGCAAAAACAGTGATTTCTGAATTAATAAATTGTTAAAAATTACAAAATGCATAAAAATGAAAAACAAAAAGCTGTGCCTCATAGGCCTGGTCTTGGAGAGTAGTTTGATGTAAGTTTTGTGTGGGTGGCTCTAAAGACCTGAACGGCATTGAGCAAAAACAGTGATTTCTGAATTAATAAATTGTTAAAAATTACAAAATGCATAAAAATGAAAAACAAAAAGCTGTGCCTCATAGGCCTGGTCTTGGAGAGTAGTTTGATGTAAGTTTTGTGTGGGTGGCTCTAAAGACCTGAACGGCATTGAGCAAAAACAGTGATTTCTGAATTAATAAATTGTTAAAAATTACAAAATGCATAAAAATGAAAAACAAAAAGCTGTGCCTCATAGGCCTGGTCTTGGAGAGTAGTTTGATGTAAGTTTTGTGTGGGTGGCTCTAAAGACCTGAACGGCATTGAGCAAAAACAGTGATTTCTGAATTAATAAATTGTTAAAAATTACAAAATGCATAAAAATGAAAAACAAAAAGCTGTGCCTCATAGGCCTGGTCTTGGAGAGTAGTTTGATGTAAGTTTTGTGTGGGTGGCTCTAAAGACCTGAACGGCATTGAGCAAAAACAGTGATTTCTGAATTAATAAATTGTTAAAAATTACAAAATGCATAAAAATGAAAAACAAAAAGCTGTGCCTCATAGGCCTGGACTTGGAGAGTAGTTTGATGTAAGTTTTGTGTGGGTGGCTCTAAAGACCTGAACGGCATTGAGCAAAAACAGTGATTTCTGAATTAATAAATTGTTAAAAATTACAAAATGCATAAAAATGAAAAATAAAAAGCTGTGCCTCATAGGCCTGGTCTTGGAGAGTAGTTTGATGTAAGTTTTGTGTGGGTGGCTCATAAGACCTGAACGGCATTGAGCAAAAACAGTGATTTCTGAATTAATAAATTGTTAAAAATTACAAAATGCATAAAAATGAAAAACAAAAAGCTGTGCCTCATAGGTCTGGTCTTGGAGAGTAGTTTGATGTAAGACTTGTGTGGGTGGCTCTAAAGACCTGAACGGTATTGAGCAAAAACAGTGATTTCTGAATTAATAAATTGTTAAAAATTACAAAATGCATAAAAATGAAAAACAAAAAGCTGTGCCTCATAGGCCTGGACTTGGAGAGTAGTTTGATGTAAGTTTTGTGTGGGTGGCTCTAAAGACCTGAACGGCATTGAGCAAAAACAGTGATTTCTGAATTAATAAATTGTTAAAAATTACAAAATGCATAAAAATGAAAAATAAAAAGCTGTGCCTCATAGGCCTGGTCTTGGAGAGTAGTTTGATGTAAGTTTTGTGTGGGTGGCTCATAAGACCTGAACGGCATTGAGCAAAAACAGTGATTTCTGAATTAATAAATTGTTAAAAATTACAAAATGCATAAAAATGAAAAACAAAAAGCTGTGCCTCATAGGCCTGGACTTGGAGAGTAGTTTGATGTAAGTTTTGTGTGGGTGGCTCTAAAGACCTGAACGGCATTGAGCAAAAACAGTGATTTCTGAATTAATAAATTGTTAAAAATTACAAAATGCATAAAAATGAAAAATAAAAAGCTGTGCCTCATAGGTCTGGTCTTGGAGAGTAGTTTGATGTAAGACTTGTGTGGGTGGCTCTAAAGACCTGAACGGTATTGAGCAAAAACAGTGATTTCTGAATTAATAAATTGTTAAAAATTACAAAATGCATAAAAATGAAAAATAAAAAGCTGTGCCTCATAGGCCTGGACTTGGAGAGTAGTTTGATGTAAGTTTTGTGCGGGTGGCTCATAAGACCTGAACGGCATTGAGCAAAAACAGTGATTTCTGAATTAATAAATTGTTAAAAATTACAAAATGCATAAAAATGAAAAACAAAAAGCTGTGCCTCATAGGCCTGGACTTGGAGAGTAGTTTGATGTAAGTTTTGTGCGGGTGGCTCATAAGACCTGAACGGCATTGAGCAAAAACAGTGATTTCTGAATTAATAAATTGTTAAAAATTACAAAATGCATAAAAATGAAAAACAAAAAGCTGTGCCTCATAGGCCTGGACTTGGAGAGTAGTTTGATGTAAGTTTTGTGTGGGTGGCTCTAAAGACCTGAAAGGCATTGAGCAAAAACAGTGATTTGTGAATTAATAAATTGTGAAAAATTACAAAATGCATAAAAATGAAAAATAAAAAGCTGTGCCTCATAGGTCTGGTCTTGGAGAGTAGTTTGATGTAAGACTTGTGTGGGTGGCTCTAAAGACCTGAACGGTATTGAGCAAAAACAGTGATTTCTGAATTAATAAATTGTTAAAAATTACAAAATGCATAAAAATGAAAAACAAAAAGCTGTGCCTCATAGGCCTGGTCTTGGAGAGTAGTTTGATGTAAGTTTTGTGTGGGTGGCTCAAAAGACCTGAATGGTATTGACCAAAAACTGTGATTTATTAAATATTAAATTGTGAAAAAAATACAAAATGCATAAAAATTGAGAAATAAACAGCTGTAAACACTTTTTAATAAACAGTAATTGTGGGTGGGTCAAATCGTGTAAAATATATTATTTTATGTTTCTGAAGAGTTGACGCGGTCGAAAATTTGTTGACGGTCCCTAAGTGAACCATGACGTCTCTGAGTAGGGGCAGACTCAGCGCTGTTGCCGAAATCAGACTCCATGAAGCGGACTGACGAGAGCAACGCACCGCTGAAGGCACGGAGCTCGAATATCCAACGTCCAATATGAAAATAACTTCACTGCGGTGGCAGAAGCGCTGTTCTCTGCGCATGCGCAGTGCGCTCAAACCCGCTCGCTAGTTAAACCAGCAGCGCCGCTTTCACAAAACAAACCCTGTCGTTGCTGCCTTAAATGTGTCGTTTAAACACCGTTTTCCCCCAATTTCTCAAGCACAGCCCTTCAGCTGCTGTGGTTTTATTGAAGGCAGCAGACATGCTGTTGCTGTGCCTGGTTTGGGTTTAGAGAGACCGAGCTGTAAGTGGGTCAGGCTGGACTTAAGCGGCTTAGCTACGTCAGCCTAAAGCTGAGAGGAATTCATCCAAAGCCCTGCGTGGTAGGCGGGGGCCTAAACGAGGCTGGCCTAGTTAAGCCTGATTCTTATTGTGTGCAGCACACACAGTTTTTTGTTGTGCATCGTGGCTGTGAGGGAACCCAGGACCAGACTGTGAATTCATGCACCTTTTTTAGTTTATAGTCCATGAATGATTTGGAGCAGCAGAGAGGGTCAGTTAGAACTTTATTTGAGCTGGGCCTTTGTGTCTCAGCCTGAAAAAGAAGAAGGGACAGAAAGAGACACAGCTGAGCGAAGTGAGGAGCCACCGCTGTGAGGGGATCAGAGCTTTAGGCCCGGCTTGGACAGTGTGGGTCTGCTGTGCTGTAAGATGGCATCCAGCTCTGTGTTTCTGTCCAGCATGGTGGGCAAAGCTCGCTCCTCCAACTTCACCATCTCCGAGAAGCTGGACCTGTTGAAGCTCGTTCGTCCTCACATCCGCATCCTGGAGGAGCACACCAACAAGCACGCCGTCATCGTGGACAAGAACAACTGCTGGGACACGGTGGCCGAGCAGTACAACTCCCTGGGTGGGGACAGGCCCCACCGGACGGCTCAAGGCCTCAGGACCCTCTACAAGAGGCTGAAGGAGTCGGCCAAGCAGGAAGTGATGCAGAGGAGACACGCCCAGCCAGAGTACAGAGGGAGCATCTCGGAGCCTACCAGGAGGATCATGGAGATGATCCCTCACCTGTTTCACCACGTGCCCAACCACGAAAAGGACCAGGCGTTGCGCAGGTACACGTTACTTACACCTATGAGCTCAGACACATGTTTCTGTACACGCCTGAAAGGACAACACAAGAAACAAGCATACAAGTTCCACTGTGTGAAGTTTATCTTCTCAAATGAGACACATACTTAGTTAGCATCGTTAATTTAAATATACATTATAGTTTGCCTTTTAAATTTGTTTTATTATCGATTTATTTTATTTTTTTCTGTTTTACTTTGAACCATAGTGTTTTTTTGTAAAATTCAACATTTATTTTAGCCTGGTTAAAACCAGACCCTTGTCCTTCACTTCGCTTCGTACTAGGCAGTGAAGGGAAATGAGAATTGAGCGGAGCTGTGCAGGAAGGCGAGGGCCAGGCTACATTTATTTGGGAGAGTGCAGAAAACAACAACCTGAATCTAAAAAAACGTCAAGTCAGGTCCTCTGGACAGGTTCAAAAAACAAAAAATTGTAGAAATGATTCATCTTTCCTCCGAAATACTTCCTCAGTCTGAGCTGCTGTATTCAGCTCAGTCTCATAAATAGCACCTTCTCACAGTGGATCAACCAGTTTGCTGCTGACAGCCAAAACCAGCTGCTCACATGATCAAGGAGGACCATCAGCCTAACGATGGATCGTTAGCACCCTGATGGTTGTTTGCTATTCACAGAGGGCTGAGTGATACTAGCAATAACAGCATTGTAAGAGGGGGACAGTTGAACCCGGAGGCCTCCACCTCTGTTTAATGATGGACGGTTTCTTTTCACAAAGATGGCCTCCTTTACTCCTCTCTCAAACCATTGTTCCTCTCTATCAAGGATGTGAACATCTTCATCCCTGAAAGAGTGACCGCTGGCCTGGAGATGAGTGTAGACTGCAGAGTCCTGACCTGATGATGTTGATCTTCTGTGCTGGGCCATCCTTTTGGCCAGTGGCTGTTTAGTTTCCCCGATGTAAGACTGATCACAGCCCTCCTGACACTGAACAGCATACACAATATTACTCTGTTTGTGCCGGGGGACTGGATCTTTGGGATGAACCAGTCTTTGCCATAATGTATTTTGAGGTTTAAAAGCCACTGGGACATTGTGTTTAGAAAATAAACGTCTCAGTTTCTCTGAAACTCCCACAACTTCCAGAATGGCCACTGGTCTGGGTCAGGGTTCCTTCTTTTCACCTGATGGCTGCTGGAGTCCTGTTTGGGTTTCTTCTATGCTTTCAGGAAGGCCCAGTTAGGATATCCACATTGCTCTAGGCCAGGGGTGTCAAACCCACTTACAAAAGGGGGTCAAAATTATACTGTACCCTTTTTCAAACTTAGGGCCGGTTTCAGAATCTACATTACCGTAACTCAAGTTAGATACCTGACATCTTTTCTTGGTTGCAGGATCTTCAACAAGAGTTTGACTGGTCTCATTTGACATTCGCTGTTGCACTTTTGACATCATAATCAAAGATTACTGAAAAAAGTTAAAGTGATAAAAAAAATTATGTTTAAAATATTATCTTAGAGGTCAAAAAAGGCGTTCAATACGGGATCAACTGGACTTTATTTGTTGCAGAAAACGTTTCGACTTCTGTCCAGAAGTCTTTTTCAATTCCATAAGTCTTTTTCAATTCCAGAAGTCTTTTTCAATTCCAGAAGTCTTTTTCAATTTCAACTTCTGGACAGAAGTCGAAACGTTTTCTGCAACAAATAAAGTCCAGTTGATCCCGTATTGAACGCCTTTTTTGATTTCATCATGTCCTGGACGACTGAGAATCTTCACCAGCATATTATCTTAGAGGCCAGATAAGATGTCAACGAGGGCCACATTTGGCCCCTGAGCCTTGAGTTTGACACATATGCTCTAGACTCTAGAGCCTGCCTTGTGTGGGATTTCTCATTCTGCCTGGCTCCTGAGTTAGTGGGAACTCTGTCTGCTCTGTGGTACAGAGTCCTGATGCTCCAGAGGCTGATGGGAGTCACCACCATTTGGACTTCCATCACTGAGCTG
The DNA here is from genome assembly GCA_038048925.1 of Garcialebias charrua. Classification (NCBI taxonomy): domain Eukaryota; kingdom Metazoa; phylum Chordata; class Actinopteri; order Cyprinodontiformes; family Rivulidae; genus Garcialebias; species Garcialebias charrua. The sequence continues at coordinate 9,555 of JBBPBX010043592.1, forward strand.
AATACAGCTCTTCAGACTGAAGAAGTCTGTCGGATAAAAGACGAAACTTTTCTACAAATTTTTTTGTTTTTTTGAAGCCGTCCAGAGGACCAGACTTAACTCTTTTAGATTTTTCTACCTGGATAATTGAGCACGCATCAGAACAAACTGAATTGTTTAAAGTACAGTATTTTCTGGTGTATAGGTCGCACCTGTGTATAGGTCGCATTGTCCAATTATCACCAATAGATTGGAAAAATCCCTAGATAGGTCGCACTGGTGTATAGGTCGCACCTACGTTTAGCTCTGCTGCAAATGTCTGCCACAGGAGCACAGCAAGGCTTTTAAGAAGATTAACACTTAAAAACAATTATTTGTTTGATAAAAATTATAGCAAATATATGTCTGAGCTGAACTTTTCCTTAATAAATGAACGTAATTGTGAAATGAGCTGGATTTTAAAATTTGTTTCACCGAAAGTGATAACAAGCCATATATAGGTCGCACCTGAGTATAGTCGCAGGCCTTGAAAAAAAACATAAAAAGGCGCGACCTATACACCGGAAAATACGGTACTCATTCAAAGATGTTTAATGTATCACCAATTAACCTTTAAGAATCTGAACTTTTTACACCAAAAATAAAAATAAAACCGACAGTGGCAACAAAATATCTTCTCGCATATGAGACCAGTTAGATGTGGTGGTAGATCTATGATTTTTAAAATATTTTTTCTTTAATCTTTTGATTAACAAAATTAGAAATGACTTGTGACTTGAAACACACAAATACAGATGCAACAACAGATATCACGTTGTTTTAAGTTATCTGTCCTATTTAATTTTATATCAATGAATCCCAATCTGTTTTTTTATTGATTGTTCTTCACTTGCATTTCAAATTAACAATCTGTGAATACAGAATTGCTTTTTAAGTGGTCTAAGTTTCCTCTATTATTTTTTTTTTTGCGTATGTAGGTTGATCTACAACAAGCACGGCTCTCCCACGGAGCATCCTGGAAGCAGCTCTTCTCTGGCTGGACTCCAGGATTACTCAGCAGGTGTCCCAACTGTCCCTCACGTGGTGGTCCAGCTGGACCCCAAAGAAGACGTTAAACCCCCACCAGATATCCCCATTGTTCCCCCACACACAGGCCCCGGACTGGACGGGCTTCAGGAGCAAGAAGAAGTGCAGGATTTGGGGAGCGCCCACAACTATGAAGCGTCCTTGTCTCCTGCTCCTTCCTCTGTTAACCTCTCCCTCTCTGCGTCGCCGCTGCCTTTACGCCATGGCTTTTACCCAGACGACTTCTACTCTCATCAAGAGCCAGACAGGCTGCGCCCTCTCCACCTGCTCAAAGAGGAGCATGAGCTGGCGTTAGCCAATCACAGGAAGGTCGCCCTGTACCTGGAGGAGAAGAGGGAGGGTCTGAAGAGGAAGCAGGAGCTGGAGGAGGAACTTCTGAGAGCGAAGATCAGAGTAGAGAAACTGAGGGCTGCCCGATTGAGACACGGGCTGTCGATTCCTCTATAACTGGAAAGATCAGACAAAACAGTACGAAGTGTTAAAAAGAGAGTGATTCTGAGGATTTTAATTTTATTTTAAGGAATATTTGTGCTAATTAAGTTAATGTTTGAGAGCAAATTTGATATTTTTTCAGTCATAGTGCCTCATACAGCCTTTATCATATACTGTCTCTTGTTAAAGCATTTTTAGCATTCATACTTAGAGGTGTTAGAACAGTTTGTCCAGATTATATTAGTTAAAAATGTATTTGATATGGTATACGAAGAATTAAAATGTAATAAATGTAACAAGATAAACAGTTCAATACATAGGTTAGAAAAACAAAACACTCAAAGTAAATGTAAAAAATGCTCTCTATTCTTTTTAATTGTAGCCCAACTATCCTAAGCCTTAATATTAGGGGTGCACGGCCTCGATTTCCTTAATTTTGGGAAATCGGCCAATACTTAAATGAGAACCGATTTTACCAATTTTTTTTTATTTTATTTGAACAACAATTGTCTGAACTTCATTTATATTTCAGAGACACATGGCCAGTTAAAACAAGTTTGTATTGTTTCTAGGATATTGTTCAAGGGTGTTTTTCATGAAAATAATATTGTAAAATTGCAGGTGCATTGTGACCTTATAACACCTGACAGTGTTGCTAATAAAACAAATTGGAATCGGTAGGTCAGACTTTTAGAAGTCGGTTATCGGGCAGAAAACTGCAATCGGTGCACCCCTACTTAATATGTTGTGCTAACTATGGCAACACCTGTGAATTTAAGGTGAAGATGAGTGAAATGTGAAAATGTCTCTGGTTGCTGAATTTTTTTACAAGTTTAGTGAACAAGAAAAGGGAAAAGTAGTTATTTTATTTTAATCTTATATTGTTTTTATTGTTGATGCTGTTTGGTGTAAGTGAGTTTGTCCCCAACTGTGTTGTAATGTTTTGTATACAAGTGATGTTAGTTTCTTTTACGATTTATCTTCATGTTCATCTACTGTATTTATTAAAAAATAGTTTTCATAACAAATTGGTCTTTTCTTGTTTTGTGCACTATTTCCTGTTGCAGATGGTAAAATTAAAAAGCATGCTATGAACCAAATCTGAATTCAGTGTTGAAGGTTGTTGAAAAACCACCTTTTAATATTGGACATGTTTGTTGCAGAGTTTGTGTGTGTGTGTGTGTGTGTGTGTGCGCGTGTGCGCGCGCGCGCGCAGAGGAGCACTTTGTCCCAGACCCAAGGATTTATTTTTAACACTTGCAATGAAGCCTTGATGCAAACGTGACCTCTGCTGGTGACTTGTTCAACCTGCAGCTTGAATCGTTTCATTTTTCACTTTAATGGTTTTGTCTTGCAGGAGTAAATGAAAGTCCTCAATGGGATCCTGGTTCTCCTCGGACCCCTCAGTCTTCTGCAGGGTCAGAACGAGTCTCTGAAGCTTCAGGCCCTGGCTGTGTTCAGGAGGGCGTGCGTTACTTCAGTGTGGTGTGGTGCAAAGCCAGTAAGAAGAAGCATAAGCGCTGGGAGGGGGATGCAGTGCTGGTCACAAGAGGACGCTCGGCCGTACTCAAAGACATGGAAGGGAAGAATATTGGAACAGGTGAGGCTTAAACACCCCAGACTTTAGGTTTTGCTATTGTGAAAAAGATGTGCAACTTGTTCTCATAGTCTGTATATTAGATAAAGAAGTGCTGCAAAGTTTAGATGTTTATTAAATTTGTTCATTTTTTACAAAAGATACACAATACAAGACAATCCCATTAATGATACGTACACAATGTAAAAAAATGAAAGGTAGCAGAAAGAAGAATAAATCTTATTATATCTGCCCCTTTTTTCAAACAATCAGATTAAACAATAATAATCTTTCACCAGCAGTACAAAATGACTAACTCTTTCTAATTTTCTAATACTAATACATAACTAATAATTGATACAATACACATTATGCTAATTCATATATATTTTTTCAACAAATTCCTTTTGATCATTTTCTTAAATGTAAACAGTGACTTGGCATTTTTAACTACATTCTCCAAGCCATTCCATAATCTAATTCCCTGGATTGAGGTAGAACGTCCC